>PVKV010006133.1:0-36066 GCA_004027835.1 Alouatta palliata
GGAGGGATAGCATGGGGAGAAATAACAGATACAGGTGATGGGGAGGAAGGCAGCAAATCACACTGCCATGTGTGTACCTATGTAACAATCTTGCATGTTCTTCACATGTACCCCCAAACCTAAAATGCAATAAAAATAAAAAATTAAAAAAATAAAAAATAAAAAAAATAAATAAAATAAACAGAAAAAAGTTATAGCGTAGCTATGTTGGGAAGATGTGCGAACATAAAGTTTTTGAGAGTGTGTGTGTAAGAGTGTATGTTTTTACGTGAGAGAACGTATGTGTTGACAGTTGTAAAAATTGGAATCACCCTTTCACAAAGTAAAAATTGATAGAAGGTTTAGAAAAATTAAAAGAACAGAGATTAGAAATGTTTAAATGTTTTGAAATATTGAGGCTAAAATTAGGGGGGAACCTCTATTGAAAATGATTGACATTTGGGAATTGGTGCTGAGGAGGGTAGGGCCAGGAACTGCTTTGAAAATTATAAATCTTCGATTCTATGATTTTCAACTATGTGCATGAAAATCTTTATAAAATTAGCTGAAACTGGATCCCTTCCTAACACCTTATAAAAAAAATTAACTCAGGATGGATTAAAGATCTAACACCATAAAAACCCTAAAAGGAAACCTAGGGAATATCATTCAGGACATAGGCATGAACAAGGACTTCATGACTAAAACACCAAAAGCAATGG
Source organism: Alouatta palliata (assembly GCA_004027835.1). Classification (NCBI taxonomy): domain Eukaryota; kingdom Metazoa; phylum Chordata; class Mammalia; order Primates; family Atelidae; genus Alouatta; species Alouatta palliata. Next base: position 702 of record PVKV010006133.1, read on the forward strand.
CAACAAAAGCCAAAATTGACAAATGGGATCTAATTAAATGTAAGCGCTTCTGCACAGCAAAAGAAACTGTCATTAGAGTAAACCAGCAACCAGCAGAATGGGAAAACATTTTTGCAATCTACCCATCTGACAAAGGGCTAATATCCAGAATCTATGGAGAACTTAAACAAATTTACAAGAAAAAAGTCAAACAAGGCTATCAAAAAGTGCACAAAGGATATGAACAGACACTTCTCAAAAGAAGACATTTATGCAGCCAACAAACATATGAAAAAAGCTCATCATCACTGGTCATTAGAGAAATGCAAATTAAAACCACCATGAGATATCATCTCACGCCAGTTAGAATGGCGATCATTAAAAAATCAGGAGACAACAGATGATGGAGTGGATGTGGAGAAACAGGGACACTTTTACACTGTTGGTGGGAATGTAAATTAGTTCAACCATTGTAGTTTATGGTTAAAAGTTTATGGAACTCATTAAGAAGTAGAAGATAGTGTGGCAATTCCTCAAGGATCTAAAACTAGAAATGCCATTTGATCCAGAATCCCATTACTGGGTATATAGCTAAAGGATTATAAATCATTCTGTTATAAAGACATATGCACTTGTATGTTTATTGCAGCACTGTTCACAATAGCAAAGACTTGGAACCAACCCAAATGCCCATCAATGATAGATTAGATAAAGAAAATGTGGCACATATGCACTATGGAATACTATGCAGCCACAAAAAGGATGAGTTCATGTCCTTTGCAGGGACATGGATAGAGCTGGAAACCATCATTCTCAGCAAGCTGACACAAGAACAGAAAACCAAACACCACATGTTCTCACTCAGAAGTGGATGTTGAACAGTGAGAACACATGGACATAGGGAGGGGAACATCACACACCAGGGCCTGTTGGGGGTGGGGGTCTAGGAGAGGGATAGCATTAGGAGAAATACCTAATGTAGATGATGGGATGACGGATGCAGCAAACCAACATGGCACGTGTACACCTATGTAACAAAACTGCACATTCTGCACAGGTACCCCAGAACTTAAAGTATAATAATAAAAAAGTTATCAAATACAAAAATATATATACATTTTTTGATAAAAAATCATATATATATGTGTACATATCTATCTATGTATCTATCTATGTGGTTTCTCCTATATTATTTCTCCTATAGTATTCCTCCTCTTGTCCAGGATATAGTAGTGAGGTCCATCAGTTTCTTCCTTATACTAATTTTCTTTCTAAACTTGTACAGTACAAGTAGCCTGTATTGTTTTGTTTTCTAGCTTTTGCGTGTCTTTATCTAGTCTACCCAGTTAGAACTTTGGTCCACCAAGATAAACATTGTAGCTCATATTTCTCTTGAGTCTCTCTCACAAAGAGACCACACTGCCCTAAACTCTAAAACACACTCAAAAAGTGCATATTACCGATTCTGTTCTAATCTTTGGAACAGTGTTCTATCTGAAGTTCAACAAGACTAAAATCAGAAAAGTAGGTGTAATGAGAGGAAGGATCTGGGAAATCTCCCTTTGATTTGAGGGAGAGAATCCATATGGATGTGGTAGTGTCATGACTGTAATACAGAAGTCACTTTTTAGGGATAACTTTCTCTCATGTAATCCACTGAGTTAGTGACCAACTTCATCTAGACCTTCAGAACCCTGTTCTAAAGGCTAGGGTAATAGAGACCATAAGGGAAAGATCAAGGAGTGGGCTCTGTCCTTCAAGAACCTGCTTCCTCCATCTGATTCATGGAGCTAGAGCTAAGTTTCAGATTTCTGGGTTCAAATGTAATTTCAAACAATACTAATAAAATCATTTAGTCTAGAATTGTGATGAATATGGAAGGCTATGACTGGCAACAGTAAAAGTTTCATAAAAGGAAATTAAATCAAAAGAGGTTTATATACATAACACTTGGAATTTAGAACTCTGAGGAACCTGTCAATGCTTGGAATAGCCAAGTTAAAGCAATTTAAAGGAAATGCCATGTTACACAGCAGGTAATAAAGTTTATGGAACTCATTAAGAAGTAAAACAGGAATTAATGTTCCTAAAGAGGTTTAAATAAATTTGTAGATGACTGATCTGTAATGGGTTATTAATGAAAATTTGATTGTGTTTTTAAGCTAACCTTTGAAGTTGATGCTAAGGAAAAACAATAATAACAAAAGTAACAATGATGATAAAAATAACAAAAGCATTTATTGAGTGCAACTAACTATTCCAGGTAATTTATATTATCTTGTTGAATTCTAGAGCTAATTGTTATTCCCCACATTTTACAAAGGAGAAAAAATGAGTCTCTGGTGAGTTAATCATGGACATTAGATTTTAACCAATCCAAATATGTAAGTTGCAGGATAGCTGCTCCTGTAATTGCCGCTCCAGGGATATATGATGGATCTAGTTCAGGATTGCCTTTTCTTACAACTCATGTATTTACCAAGGTGAAATCTGTTAAATGGGGATAACAGGAGTATATGCAGGTCAGCCGTAAATCCCAGTTTGCCTGGGATAGACCCAGAGTAGCTATCATTATAACCCACTTTCACTCTGAAAAGTGTCCAGATTTGGAAGAGAAACATATGATCATCCCATGCATGTCTTACTAATAAAGAAAAATTGGAATAGTTAGGCACCGAGTGCACAAATATACTTAAGATTTTATCATGGAATATAGACTGAAAAGTATCCTCAACCAAGCAAAATGTCTCAAAACCTGAGGCCCAGGGCCACCAACACATCACTATTTCCATTGCTAGTTCAACCCCACAGCTCCTTGCCTTCCCACCCTCCTTATTTGTATCTTTCTTCTTCCACAGTAAGAACTCTGGATTCCAACAATATTAACACAGAGTCACACATTTGTTTAATTCTAAAATATACACAAAATAGTTTTCATAATTGCTACATCCAGCAACCAACAAAAACATTTAACCTATGAAAGAGTTCAAGGAGTGTTTGTACTCCTATTTCCTCCAGTACTAAGAGCATATAGTCAAAATTCTATGATTAAAAATTGGTTGGATTAGTTCTTTTTTTCTCACCTTTCAATGTGGTTATGTTATTTATTTTAGATATTTATGGTTTAAATATATCTCCTGTGTACAGAATAATTGGGTTTAACTTTATTCTCCAATATGAAAATCTATTTTATATAAGTAAGTGAGCCAAAACTATTCTCCTTTAACATATGATTGTTATGTTTGACCTTAACACTGCATCATAACTCATGATTACTGCTTATATTATGTGTACGATGTTTTCCTTTATTATGTCTTCCTGCTATTTTAAAAGTGCATTTTGGAATTTAAAAAAATTTGTATTTTTCTTGGTAATGACCTTTGTGTTCTTTTTTAAATCATACATCTAATCTTATTTTTTCTTATTCAATATTTTACAGTTTGATTATAAATTTTTACTGGTGTCAGTCAGTAGCTTTAGACTCTCACATATAAACTATAAAACAGTCAATATTATTCTATTTTGTCCGTTTTTCTAGTAGTTTTCAGTTATATGATATTATCTTTTTTCAGAAAATACATTTACATACTATTATTCCATTCATTTTCACATTGTAAGTCTCAGCTATATAGTACAATGGTATATGTGTGTGTATATATATGTATATATGCATTCCTTGGAGATATTGCAGGTTCAATTTGAGACTACTGCAATAAAGTAAACATCATAATAAAGTGGGTCACAGACTTTCTTGGTTTCCCAGTGCAAATAAAAGTTATGTTTACATTATACTGTAGTCTATTAAGTTGCAATAGCATTATGTCTAGAGAACAATATACATACCTTAATGTAAAATACTTTATTGCTTACAAAATGCCAGTGATCATCTGAGGCTCCAGCAGTTGTCATCTGGAGGATGACAGAGGATCTTGCTGACAGAGGATCTTGCTGACAGAGGATCTTGCTGACAGGGGATCTTGCCTTAATCTTAATGGCTGATGACCAATCAGGGTGATGGTGGCTGAAGGTTGGGGTATCTGTGGCAATTTCTGAAAATGAGACAACAATAAAGTTGCTGCAGCAGTTGGATCTTCCTTTCATAAAGATTTTGCTACAGCATGCAATCCTCTTTGGTAGCATTTTGCCTGCAATAGAACTTCTTTCAAGATTAAAGTCAATCCTCTCAAAACCTACTGCTTGCTGCTTTATCGCCAAAGTTTGTGATATATTCTAAATGCTTTGCTGTCATTTAAAAAACTGTTTACAACATCTTCATCAAAAGTAGATGCTATCTCAAGAAACCACTTTCTTTGCTCATTCATAACAAGCAACATCACATCCATTAAAGCTTTATCATGAGATTACATCAATTCAGTCACATCCTTGAGCTCCATTTCTAAATTCTAGTTCTCTTGTTATTCTACCACATTTGCAGTTACTTCCTCCATTGAAGTCTTGAACGCCTCAAAATCTCTAATCACATATTATAATGAACATTTTATCATGTGGTTAATTTCCATCTATATATATTTTCTGACAAGATGTCTGTTAAGATCTTTTGTTTATTTGTTAATCAGGTTATTTTCTTATTGTTGAGTTTTAAGTGTTCTTTGCATATTATAGAAACTCCCTTTTTCACATGAGTCTTATGCAAATACTTTTGCTCAGTCTGTGGCTTGTCTTGTCATTCCTCATTGTCATTTGTGGAGCAGAAGTTTTAATAAAGTTCAGCTTATAATTATTTCTTCCATGAATTATGCCTTTAGTCTCGTGTCGTGTGATGTTATATTCTAGCAGTTTTGTAGCATATCATGAAAAGTGTAAGGTTTGTGTCTAGTTTTATTTTATTTTTATATAGATGTCCAGTTACTCCATTGTACTGACTTTGCTTCTTTGTCGAAGATGAGTTGACCATATTTATGTGGTCTATTTATGAACTATCTGTTCTGTGCCATTGAGCTATTTATCTAATCTTTTGCAAATACCAAACTGTCTTGACTACTGTAGCTTGAAGGTAAGTCTTAAGTCATTCAATGTCAGTTCTCTGACTTGATGTTTTTTTCAAAATTGAGTTAACTATTCTGAGTCTTTGGCATCTTCATATCAATTTTAGAATCAGTTTGTCAGTATCTACCAACAGTTTGCTGGCATTTTAATGGGATTGCATTGACTCTATAGATCAATTTAGGAAAAACAATCATCTGGGTGATATTGATTCCTAACCAAGAATATAGATGTCTCCACATATTTAGTTTTTAATTTTTACTATCAGAGTTTTGTCATTTTCTCTGAAGTAGATTATTATGTGTTTTGTGACATTTATACCTAAGTACTTTATTTTTTAACTGCTAGTATAAATGGTAATGTCTTTTAAATTTTTCAAGTTTTACTTATTTATTACTGGTATATAAAAAATGATTGGTATTCTATATTTGCCTTGTGTCCTTCAACCTTGCTAGAACTGCTTATTGGTTTCAGTTTTTTGTCAATTTCTTTGGATTTTCTGTGTAGACAAGCATGTCATCTGTGAAGAAAGATAGTTTTATTTCTTTATTCCCAAACAGCATACATTTTATTTCTTCTTCTCATCTTATTTAATTATCAAGGAATTGCAGTACATTATTAAAATCAGTGACGAAAGGAGACATCCTTGACTTGTTCCAGATATTACCTGGAAGGCTTCTTCTTTTTCACCTTTAAGTACAATGTCAGCGGTATGTTTTTTATAGATGTTCTTTACCAAGTAGACAAAGTGTTCCTCTTTTCCTTGTTTACTGAGAATTTTTGTCAGTTTTTTTTTCTGTATCTATTGATAGGATTATATAATTTTTCTTCTTTAGCCTGCTGAAGTGATGATTTACATTAATTGATGTTCAAATATTAAGCCAGCCTTGTATACCTGAAATAAATTCAGTTGGATTGTGATATGTAATTCTTCTGTTTATACATCATTGGATTTGATTTATTATTAGTTTGGTATGGATTTATACATCTGTGTCAGTGAGAGATATTTGTCTGTATTTTTCTCTTCTTGTAATGCATTTGTCTAGTTTTCAAATTAGGAAAATGCTAACATAATCAAATGAGTTAGGAAGTATTCCTCTGCTCTATCTTCTTGAAGTGATTGTAGCTAAATGGTACAATTTCTTTCCTAAATATTTTCTAAAATTAACCAGTGAGCCCATCTGCATCTGGTGCTTTCTGTTTTGGGAGTTTATTAATTTATGATTCAATTTTCTTAATAAACAGAGGCCTATTCAGAGTGTTTATTTTTTAATATAAATTTAGGTGGATTGTGTCTTTCAAGGAATTGTATAATTGTATCTAGGTTATAAAATTTGTGGGCATAGAGTTTTTTTTATAATATTCTATTATTATTCTTTAATGTCCATGGGATTTGCAATGACATCCTCTCTTTTATTTCTGATATTAGTAATTATTTTATTTTGTTTAGCCCTGTCTAAAGGCTCAAAATCTAATTAATCTTTCTACCAATCAGTTTTTGGTTTACAGATTTTTCTCTACTGATATCCTGTTTTCTGTTTCATTGATTTCTATACTAGTTTTTGTTATCTTTTCTCTACTTACTTCAAATTTAAATTGTTCTTGTTTTAGATTTCTAAGGTATAAACTTAGAAGATAATTTAGATCTTTCACTATATAAACATATACACATCCAATGCTATACATTTTCTCCAGGCACTGCTTTTGTGTACTTCAAAAATTTTGACAATTCATATTTTAATTTCTATTTAGTTCAAAACATTTTTAAGTTTTTTCTTAAGATTTCTCCTTTGACCCAGTTGTTATTTAGAAGCATGGTGTTTAAGCTCCATATATGTTGGGATTTTCCCACTATCTTTCTGTTATTCATTTCTAGTTTAATTCCATTGTGGTCTGAAAGCAGATCTTGTATGATATATCTTCTTTTGGATTTGTTAAGGTGTGTTTTATGGTCCAGAAAGTGATCTATCTTGATAAACATTCTATGTGAGGTTGAGAAGAATGCCTGATCAGCTGTTGTTAGATGAAATAGTCTATAGATGTCAATTATTTCCAGTTGATTGATGATTGTGAGTTCAACTATGTCCTTACTGATTTCTTGCCTGCTGGAGTGTTAATGTCTTCAATCATAATAGTGAATTAACCTATTTCCTTTTGTAACTTCATTAATTTTTTACTCACACATTTGGGTTTTCTGTTGTTAGGCACATATACATTAAGGATTATTATGACTTCTTGCAAGACTGCTCTGTCTGAAATTAATATAGTTACTCCTGCTTTCTTTTGATTAGCATTAACTTGATATATCTTGTACCATCCCTATACTTTTAATATGTATGTGCCTTTATATTTAAAGTGATTTCTTATATACAACACATACATTGGTTTTGTTTTTGATGCACTCTGACAATCTCTGTCCTTTAATTGGTGTATTTAGGCCATTAATATTTAAAGTAAACATAGTTGAATTAATATCTGTCATATTTGTGACTGTTTTCTATTTGTTGTCTTTTCTCTTTGTTCTTATTTTTGTCTTCCATACTTTTTCTGCTTGTTGTAGTTTTAATTGATCCCTTTATAAAATTTCATTATCTCCTCTTTCTTAGTCAATTATATCTCTCTTTTTCACTTTTTAAAATAGTTGCCCTAGAGTTTGTGATATATATTACATTAATCCAAGTCTACTTTCAAATAACACTATTCCAGTTCACAGGTACCACAAGTACTTCATAACAACAATTTTTTAAAAAATTCTTCTTTTCTGTTTGTTGTGTCATTGCTGTTATTCACTGCATTTATACATAAGTATCTATAATTGTGCAAAATTAAGTGTGTATGTACACAAATACTTGGTTGCTATTATTATTTAAACAAACAGCTATCTGTTAGCTCAATTACAAATAAGAGAAATAAAAGTTATTTCACCTTCCTGTGTTCCTTCCGTGGTGTGCCTCTTTTATCCCTTTTTTACGTAGTTTTGAGTTTCCAACCTACATTATTTTTCTTCTCTGGAAAGATCTTCTTTTAACATTTCTTGTAAGACAGGTCTGCTGACAACAAATTTCCTCAATGTTTGTTTGCCTGATAAAGTATTTTTTTTCCTCCTTCACTTTCAAAGAATAATTTTTTAGGGCACAGAAGTCTAAGTTGGTGGGAATTTTTTTGTTTGTTTGTTTCTTTTTTGTTTTTGTTTTCTTTCAACACCTTAAGTATTTTTTTCCACTCTCTTTTTTCTTGCACAGCTTCCAAAGGGAACTCAGATGTAATTTTTATAATTGTTCCTTTGTAGGTAAGGGGCCCCCTGACCCTTCACCCACCCAGATTCTTTGAAGATATTTTTCTATATATTTGACTTTCTGCAGTTTGAATCTGACATTCCTAGATGTAGATTTTTCAGCACTTATTCTGCTTGGTGTTTTCTGCATCTGTGGATCTGTAGCTTTATGCCTTATAATAATTTAAGGAAGTTTTTAGTCATTATTATTTTAATTTTTTTTTAGATTCATCTCTCTTTCTCTCTCTCCTGGTATTCTCATGATGCATATGTTACACCTTTTGTAGTTGTCCCATAGTGCTTGGAAATTCATTTTTTTGTATTTTGTCTTTGCTCTTTGGTTTTGGAGGTTTCTATTGAGATGTCCTCAAACACAGAGATTCTTTTCTGTCTCCAGAAATAATGCCATCAAAGGTATTATTTATTTCTGTTAAGGCTTTTTGATTTCCAGCATTTCTTTTTTTAATTTTTTCTTGTAATTTGCATTTCTCTTTTCTATAATATTCTCCTGTTCTTGCATGTCATCTGTGTTTTTTCATCAAAACCCATTGGTTATATGCTTTTTAATTCCTGGTCTGATCATTCCAAATCTTGCTATAACTGACTCCGGTTCTGATGCATGTTCCATCTCTCCAAGACCAAACTTTGCTTTTTAGTGTGATTTGTAATTTTGTTGTTGTTGTTGTTAAAAGGTGGATATGATTTACTAGGTAAAAGAAACTATATGTAAATAGGCAGTAGCAGTGTGCTAAGATGCAGGAGGAGGGGAGGTGTTTGATAGCTCTATGATTAGGTATCAGTGTTTTTACTGGCCTATGCCCTTGGACTGTGAATTTCGCCAGTGCTTCTCAGTTCCTCCTGTCACTGTAAGTCAGACGGGATGGCGAAACAGAACCGGAGTTTGGCATTCTTCTTCCCTCAGGTCAGTCAGGCTTTGATAAAACATTGGCAGGTTAGGGTCTGAATAAATTGTTTTTCCTAAATGTAATAATGTGTCTGTAATCCTAACTACTCAAGGGGCTGAGGGAGGAGGATTGCTTGAGCCTGGAAATTTGAGACCAGCTTGGGCAACATGGTGAGACCCCTATTACAAAATAATAATAATAATAATAATAATAATAATAATAATAATAAAGTTTCTCTTGTGGGCAGGACTTAAGAAGAACAGAGTGGTCTGGCATATTTCAAAATTGTTTCTTTTCCCCTCTCCCTGATGGAACCATGAGGGAATATTTTTCTGACATTTACTATGAGTACCTGATAAAACTGAAGAACAGAAATCTCTGGTGTATTTCAGAATGGTTCCTTTTTCCCTGACCTCATCGAAACATGAGTTTTTATTCCAGTCTTCACTGTGGTCAAGCTCCAGGAGGTGAAACTCACAAAGTGTGAGGGTCCCTTGACAACTAGGTGCTCCTAAAGTTTTTAATCTCTTAGACTGTTCCACATTAACCCTCAAGCAATTTGTCAATTACAGTTTAGATTTTTCCTACCCTGGCACTAATTCATACTAGTTTCCCCTGTGGGGTTTTTGCCCCAGTGAGTTGTACTTCTGTATTTGTCTGTTGATCTTGCCAATTTGGGAGAAGCAGTTTGCCCTGTGATGGATCTAAGCACAGTTGCTTATTTCTTTTTAGTTTGTTCAGGCTTTTGCATGTTGTTAGAATGGAACAGTAATTTCTAAGCTCCTTACATGCCAGACCAGAAACCAGAAGTTAAATACTTTGATTTCTATTATATATCTTTACTTTTTCTGCAGACAGTTTGTATGAAGTTAATTTGATGTTTTTATTTGTTTTGCTTTTTTTGCTCTATCCCAAGACATTTTGTGGATAGAATGCTTTTTGCTAATCATATCCTCAAGTGCAGCTAATTTAATAGATGATGCGTAAGGTGTGGAGAGAGATAAAAGATGGTTTTGCTTATCTTGTCGCTTTTTGGTTTTTTAAGATCTTTAATCTCCCCTCTTTTACTTAGTCCTCTCATATTGCTGATGTATCTCCAAGGAACACCACGCCTTCTCTATTTATCTTTTTTATCCAAAGAAACAATGCTTCTGTGAGGCATCATCTTTGATTCTGAGCAAATAAGCAACTTCCCTGTAGCCAATTATGTGAACAACCGTATCCCAACCATAGCTTTCTTCTTTTTTCTTCCTTCCTGGAAATAGAGAACACCCAAATCTTTAAGTATCATGTTTTTATGTCATTGGGAAGATAGTGGCACCCTGAAAAACATAATAGAATTTGTGGAAGAAACTGATATGTGAGGAAAAATCAATCAATGCATTATTGGAGGTGGAAAGTATGCCTTAAAGGCCTATGGCTATTTTGAACATTTCTACAGTCTGCCCAGTTTCTATCTCTGCAGAGATTTTCCAGATAAACAGTGTGGCTGATTCTTTTATTTACTGACATACTGGTACGGACATTTAACTGGTTTCTGAATGTGGCCATCACTTTCCACCAATGAGCTCACCAGTTGAACTCTTCTGAATTTTACATATTTGCTTCTGGAGCCTATACTCAGTTGCCTTTTTTTTTTTTTTTTTTAATTCACCTTCAGCCTTGCTGTAGCTCAGAAACTGGGGATTCAACTAGTACATGAAACTGAATCATAAATGCCAGTTTACAAATGTAAAGTCACAGAATATACCCAGAGCAAATGTGCATGTTTTGCCTGGCACATAGGTTACTTAGGTTTCAAACGTTGAGATTAAAAAATCACATAATTGTGATAAGCAAATCCTGTTGTATATTTTGTATCCTCAGTGACTTCTTGAAGTATGAACCTGGAATATTCATTTAGTATTTTACTAAACATACCAAGGTTAATACTTGGAATAAACATATGATTAGGTAGGAGACAGGTCTTGCTGCCAAAGTCTTGGAATTACAGTGGTATGTACAAGAAAACTACTGATTACAATACAGTGTGCTGAATATCATATATATGATGCTATGATAGCAAAGAAAAAGTTCCTACAAACTCAGCCAGACAGGGAGAAGACTTCCTGAAGTTCCCAGAGAAGTGAGAGGTATAAAGTCCCAGATGGAGAGTTTGGCATTTGCAAAGGAGCAGCATTTTAAGGAGCAGGCCCTGGTATATGTAGTAGAAAAGGTAGCTGAAGTGAAGTGGGACCAAACTGTGGTTAACCTGAATATCAGAAAAAGGAGTCTGGCATTGTTCTGACAGAAAAGAAAGTCACTAGAGTGTTGAGGTGGGGAGTGGGAGTAACAATCAGCTTTGCATTTTAGAAGGATTCTTTATTAGCAACACCGTGAGCCGTGTATTGAACTATGCTTGCAGTATCACAGCATTCTGGTTCCCACAAGCACTTGAGCACCCAATCAATAAGACTAAACCCATCATGAGTTCTTACCTCTATGTTAACAGATCAAAAGACAGGCTGTGGATGAATTGCCCAAATTACTTTGCCAACATAAGGCAGCAGCCAGTCTAAGCCCTGATCTATATCTCAGCTAGCAGAGAGTCAAAGAGCCTCTTAATTCAATTTCCTATAATCTCCAAGTAAGTACAAAATTTCAAAAGCTTTCCAAAATTAGATGGTTTCAAAAATTACAGTGGATTCAATGCTGAAGCTAAGTAAAAGTCAAAGTTTTCTCTGCTTTGTAACTTTGCTGATCTTTCCTCTCTTATTAATGTTGGAAAAATAATAGATGAACTTTAGCTTCATTGATATAGCAATGTCTTTTGTGAAGATGAAAGTATAACCTGTGGTGAGGTGGGGAATAAGGGACATGTGGTAAGCAACTCGCAGACTAGAACGGTATCTGGATAAAATACAAGAATAACTTTTAGCAGCTTTGAGTCTTTTTACTAAAAAGGACTGAGATTTTTTTGCATGGATCTCAGAGTACAGATTCAAATCCAGTTTGATCATCCATCAATTCTGGGATTTTAAGTCAGCTTCCCTGCATCTCTGAGTCTGAGGGGGCACTAGGGTTTCAGACATAAGAGGAAATGATGTCTTGCACTTTAGATGTGCCATTAACTCCTTAAGTGTCAATTTTTTTAATATATATATTTGCCTCTCAGAGTCAGAGATTTATAACTCCAGAAGTCATTGATTTGGTATGTCCTCCTTTCCTCAACCTCCGCTGCAGAGTAATTCCACGCGTCAAAGGACAGAGCTCTGCCTGCTTTGTCAGGGTCCCATTGGCTGTTGAAACCACAAGCCAGAAATTTTTAGGTTTGCAACACAGAAATAATGTCCATATCGTAAGCTTCCCACAGGCTTATGCATAACCTCTGACATAATGGAAAATGCAAATAGACTCCTCACAAACATGCAACTCTAGTGACAGAATAAAGTACAGAACAAAATATTTCTCTGTAACTTTCATGTTGACACAGACAGAGTTTTCTCTAGAGCAGCATTTCCCAAACTTTTTGGCACCAGGGACTGGTTTTGCGGAAGACAATTTCTACATGGACTGAGGGTGAAGTGGGAGGGAGGTGAGATGGTGTTGGGATGATTCAAGTACATTACGTTTATTGAGTACTTTATTTCTATAATTATTACATTGTAATATATCATGAAATCATTATGTAACTCACCATAATGTTGAATCAGTGGGAAGCGGTTCCGTCTGGGGGTTTTGGGAGACAGTGTCAGATCATCAGGCATTAGATTCTCATAAGGAGCGTGCCACCTAGAAACCTGGCTTGTGTAGTTCACAAAAGGGTTCACAGTCCTGTGAGAATCTAATGCCACTGCTGATCTGATAGGAGGTGGAGCTCAGGCAGTAATGCAAGTGATGAGGAGTGACTGTAAATACAGATGAGGCTTCACTGGCTTGGCTGCCACTCACCTCCTGCTATGCGGCCCAGTGCCTAACATGCCACAGACCAGTACCAGTCAATGGCCCAGGATTTGAGGAACCCTGCTTTAGAGGATACTGGATCCAAGGAATATATAACATGTTCACTTAGAAACCAAAGAGGTATCTTTCATGCCACAAGATTTTTTTTTTTTTTTTTTGCCTGGGTGAAAATCTCAAAACTTTCTTATAATCACCACTGAACAAATGAGAATAAAATGAGTCACAAATTCATGAAGTCAGTATGCTTTACCAAAGAGTGGCAAATGTGCAACTCTGTTTTACAGCCTGAAGAAATAAAAGAGGAATAAGAAATACCAGGCTGGGTGCTGTGGCTCATGCCTGTAATCCCAGCATTATGGGAGGCTGAGATGGGCGGATCAGGAGATCAAAGGATCGAGACCATCCTGGCCAACATGGTGAAACTCCTTCTCTACTAAAAATACAAAAATTAGCTGGGCATGGTGGCACACGCCTGTAGTCCCAGCTACTCAGGAGGTTGAGGCAGGAGAATTGCTTGAACCCAGGAGCCAGAGGTTGCGGTGAGCCGAGATCGTACCACACTGCACTCTAGCCTGGAAACAGAGCAAGACTCCATCTCACACACACACACAAAAAAAAAAAAAAAAAAAAAAAAAAAAAAAAAAAAAAAAAAAAAAAAAAAAAAAAAAAAAAAAAAAAAAAAAAAAAAAAAAAAAAAAAAAGAGAGAGAGAGAGAGAGTTATGGCAAAATATCCCAGAAAACATTTCTCTGTTCTAGGACCAGATTCTCCTGAGATACCAGGCAGCAGTGCAGATTGGAGGGTTGGAAGGCTATTGGTACACCTGAGGAATGAATAAAACACAAAGATTATTCTACTGGGTAAACACTTAACTGCCTCTGTAAAAGTGGATTCCTTTTATCTCTTTATTATTTGAAGATAAGATTTTCTTTCTTAAGTCTTAGAATTCATGGGCTTTCAGTAAAATTCATAAATGCTTATTCTTTCATGTCACCCCTCAGGAATTATACCTAAATCCCACTGGAAAATTCTCATCATATTTCAAGAGAGCCCTCGGACTTTTGTTAGGATGGACTTAACTCTCATCTTTGCAAAAAGACAGTGTTCCCATGGTGATGAGGATGACATCATCAAGTCTGGTTCCTGCCATGAATACAGTCCTGTTGATCACCACAGGAATAGATGGTATAAGAGATAACAGGATTTTCTGTACAAACACAGGTAACTAAAAGATTAGCCAGGCTAACAAGTTATGAATTTTCACTACACATATGCCTGATAGATTGCTTAAGATTATTATCCTCTTCACTGTCAATGGTACTCTAAAATAGCAGGAATTCTTCTGTCCTATTAGGCTCCTCTGAGGATCTGTGGCCTATCTGGGTAGGTGGCAACTTTAATACATTACTGAGATGCTAATATTGGGTTTTTGTGATCATGAAAAGTTTTTGCTCTATTAAGCCGAGGTACATAAAGCAGTAGCTAGAAAGTCAACTGGAGTGTGTCTTTTTTAGAACACTGGAAAACTGAAATAAGTTTTATAGCACACTACGGCCAATCATCTAACCAGCTAACTTTACTCTAAATGGAAAAGCTATACCCTTTGCAAAAATTCTATTACATCGAATTATTGTTCTATAATCATTAATAAAAGGAAAGCATCAATTCATGTGTGATAGGCATCTTCTTCCCATAATCATAACCAGCTGTATTAATATAAGTCTGTGTATAACTTGGCCTAAAATTAGTAGGTTCTTATGTCCTAATACATTCCCTTCAATACTTTAGTTTTCAATACTTTAAAAATAATATTTATGTGCAAGTCTATCCTTTTATCTAACTACCTGTCTATTAAGCTTTGGTTGAGTACTGATTATATTCTAGGTCCCATGTTATACATATTCAAAAAAAGGTGAATTATGATATTGCTTTTGCCCTAAAGAACTGCAGACTCTGATGAAGGAGATAAACATGTACATAATTACAATGCAGTATAATATCTTGAATATGAGTTTATACTGAGATACACATAAATAAAGGAGTAACTAACTTTTCTGTGAGAGTTAAGGAATATATAACCGCAGAGATGGTATTTGAGATGGGCCTGAGACTAGATTAGAACAACCCTTTTTAGTATATTTAATATCCCTGGCTCACAAGGGGTGACTAAAAAACAGGAAGTACAAAAATCAATTGGGGAAAGCTGCAAGAACATTGAACCTCCCACTCACACATAGATCCCTGATTCCCTCAATATCTGAGCTATGAAGTTCAGAATTGGGCTCATGCTAAGCATATTTCTGGACCCTGGCCAATACACAGAATTGGCCCAAGATGGGCTTGGTTGTTTTTAATCTTACTTCGACTATGAACTCCTTAAGAATCTAATAAAGTTTCTAAATCCACTCCAAAACACTATGTGTTCTGAAAAATGTGTTCTGTTGAACACTAATGTGTTCTGAAAAATGCAGAATATATTAGAAATACAATTTGCAAAGAATTTCACAGAGTTCCACAAACACTTTAAAAAGTATGAAGTCTATGTTAAGAACTTTTAGTTTTTAATAGAATAGACAGAGACTAGAGTTTTACTGCTTATATGTGCCTAAACTATTCAATTATCTCAAAAGACTATGGGGAAAAGATAGATAATCTGTAAACTAGATTATCTTTGTCTCTGCTATTTTATAGGGTCAAATACATTATTTTCTACCTGTGTAATCTTGGATAACTTCCCTAAACCCCAATTTACTCATTTTTATAATGAGGATATTAATCTCATTCTTCAGAATTTGTTGTCAAGATTAGAGATTACATATATGGAGTACCTAGAATAGTGTCTGGCATATAGTTTTTTTGATTATGTATCATTGTCATTAGTATCCTCATAAGTGTTTGTATTGTGTAATGACAATAAAATTACAATCCAGAAATTCAGGGAGCAACTTATGGTGTTCAGATGCAATATCCATTTTAATTCTTTGGAGCGATGTTAAATGTATTGTTTATCTAGAATTTCCTCTGCCCTCAAGATGATTAATAAAATATTGCAATTAGGTTCTAAACCCTCTGGGCAGGAAGTATAGCTCCTATGCATTCTGTACTATATTCAATAAATGTTTAATAAAATGACACTACTACTTGGGATTTCTATAGTTCTTTTACTTGATAGTCTCCAAGTACTTTATAGATATTAGTTCATTAGTTCTCTCAATTCCACAGAGACTAGGAAGGTAGGAAATGTTAAAGGCATCTTCTCTGTCTGTTGGTTTAAATGCATGTCTTCCCCTCTCCCCGCAAACCTTGTTGTGCTGTTCTCTCCAATGGCACAAGTGTTTAACCCCTTCCTCTTAGCTTGAAGGCCCTTCACCAAGTCTACCAGACTAGCTCATCTCACTCAGCTGTCCCAACTTTTTTTCTTCTCCTTTGCTAAAATTTGAAGTTTCTTTTTGTTTTCCTTTAATAGACCCAATCTCTAAAATGGGCTGATTCCTTAATAGATCCAGACTATAGGCAGTTCAAATAATAAATAAATAACTGCAATAGCTTCTGTCTATTGAAGGTCAGACAATGAAATACGTTAAAAGTGTTATGTCTTTTGTGTATCTCAAAAACCCATTATATTATATAATTATCTCCATTTTATACTGAGAAAAATGAGTATCTAAGAAATTAAATAAACTTGTGTAAAGTCACACAGCTGACAAGAGGCCAATCTGGAATTTGAACCCAGGTATGTTCAAATTTTGAACCCTAAAATATAAGAAAATTTATTAGTAATTATCAAATTCTCTATTTCTCAGAGTACTCTGGGAGCCCTCCAGAACCATCAGAGCTACTTGTCTGTGTCTGGGAAAATTAGAAGCCTTGCTTTGATATTGGAACTTGTAGTAAGGTGAGCTGTCACTGAAGCTCCAGTGATTCTAAACTCCATTTGCTCCTCCTTCTTCCCCTCCCAGTCTACCACTCCCTCAAAGGACTCTGAGAGGATATGGAATTGATGCACCATCTCAGAAGGGTTCTGAAGACTACCCAGCAGGGCTTTCCAACAGCCAGAGTGGACATCCTATAAAGCCTCACTTCACACCTGGGTCACACAAAAATGGAAGAGACTCAGTGCTGTCTGCAAAACTATCCAGTTCCTGAAATCCGTATGTTCACTGGATCTTTATATGTACAACATTTCTTTTTAGCCCCCACTGGTGAGCATCCTCTCATGCCAGTATCTCCACTCATAACTACTCTCCCCTCCTCCTTCCTGGAATCTTTGAGGATTTTTGAGACTCCACACTCATTGCAACACCTTTCACCTCCATTATAACTTCAACCGTGCCTTCCTTTCCATCCCAACTGCTAGCAATAGACACATGCATGTAATAAAAAATATTAATTGAATTAATTAAGAGAAAAACAAACTGAGACATATCAAGGGTTTGCTGTGAGGGACACTATAATGTCTCTCTCTTCATATATATGTGTGTGTGCGTGTGTGTGTGTGTGTGTGTGTGTATGTAATGTTGCTGTTTTTTAATTTAAATGTTAATTTTTTAAATGCAGCTATTTCGATATCCACACTAGAAATTTAAAGAAAAATGAGTTCCAGAGACTTGAGATTCCCAAAGCCATATTTTGGTTAAATGGCAGAAAGGGAGCTCAAATCCAAGCCTAACCCAGGCTAGAATCCTTGTCCTCTAAAGCTTTGGTGTGAGAGTCAGCTATGCCCCAGAGCTGGCTATACTTATATTTACACTACAGTTTTCTTTTTTTATTAAATCTGAGAATTGACCTTAGACTTTACCTAGTCAACAGACCCGAGCCTTTCTGTGAACAGGTGCTGTGTTTAAGCCTTCAGAGCTTGTTTATCAACAAAGAAGGAATGAATGGGTAGACCCATTGGTGGTAGGGTTGTGGGGAAATCATCAGGAAGTGAGAGGTGACAGTGACGTTCCTGAGAGGAGAATGAGAAGGAGTCGCCAGAAAGACATGTTTTGGGGTATAGTCAATCTTAGTAATTCACCTCCTATAAGAAAGCACAGGGACTACAGATTCTGTTAATTACCCTCATAGTCTCATTTCTCAGATGGGGGATTTATGCCAGAAAGACAGAATACATTTCCCAGGGTAAGCAGCTACCTTAATAATTTATACGTGAGTTCATCGTAAAAATATTGGGGGCTGATTAAGCATACAACTCTTCTTGGAAGAGCCCAGGCTTCTTAGATGCTTGGGAGACATTTGCTACTACTGTGAATAAAGTTTTTCAAATAGTAGTGCTGATACTATCTTTATTTCAGCAGCTAGGAGGAAAAAAATAACCAAGCAAGCAAAAAGGAACAAAAACAAAACAAACGAACCAACTCACAAAATTTTAGACTCCTAAGGGTTGCTTAAATAATATACTAACCATGTTTAGAGAATTCAATTCCTGCTTCTTTAAGAATATTCCAAATTAACATTTTATTAACCATAAATTACATTTTTTCTTGAACATGTTCAAATTCAGCTATAACCATTGTTCCCACTAGCAAGGTGCCTACTGTGTACCAGTCATGAAGATTGCATGAGAGAAGTGAGCTATTGCTCAGAACTTTCTAGTTGAGCCAGACGTATGCTGGATTGCATTTTAATTCTCACAGCAACCGCAGAGGGAACAGATGATTGTTACCAAATGACAAATGAAGACAGAGTATGTCATTGGCTGGATAATGGGTAAGTCTGTGGTTTGATTCGACATTTGTCTGACTCCAAAGTCCAGGTCCTATTCTTTAGTTTATTCTCTATCCTCTTTGAAGCCCATACTCTACTTCTCTGAATTCTGCAGTGTGAAAAGACCCATGAAATAAGGGCCCATGCAGATTGTGATTCCAATCAGATGGAAGCCAGAGTGAAAGTCACAGAGCCTTGCCTCCAAAATACTACTGAACTCCTCGTTCACTGTGCATGGGCCTAAAGGCACCTCTGTAGGAGGATTGAAGAAGCCCAATCATCAGGCCAAGCCATCTTCAGGGATCCCTGAAGCCAGGTTCATGAATTCTGTGTCCCTGAGGAAACATTGATTATGCCCACTTTCTTGGCTTCAAATATGGGTCAAGACAAAGACCAGAAATAGTGCCCAGGTTTTTATCAAGTTGGGAGTAAAGAGCTCTACCTCTCTCTTACTAATAACACTGAACAGCAATGCTATGGTCATCCTTTTGCACATATACTTTCTTCAGTCCCCTAGAACAGAATCTTCTTGGTTACTTTAGGATCGAGGTAGCTTATTCTAGAGATGTTCATCTGTAAAAGCCTGTTTTGGCTTAAGAATATGATGTAATTATTTCTTCCTGTCCCTTTAATTCTAACAGCACGGCCAAGCAGTAGGCAATTAGCAGGACAGCAGGACCTCCACTGCCCTTTCCCTAGGCCCAGGATCCTGCATCTCCTCTCCCACCTGGAATCATCAGCCCAGGGATTTCCTGAGCATCATGTTGTTTCCAAACTATGAATTCTCCAGTTATGCCTGGTATCCTCAACCCACAAAACCTTTATCTGTGGATATAGAGAAGGTAATGCAAGGTAAGTTTGATTCACTTCACCAAAACAATTGGGGAACTGAAGTTAAAAAGTATTTTTCTTTGCTAATTCTCTCCTACTACTTTTACTCTCAAAGACGTTTTACATTTTTTGCATTATATAATGTGCACAATATCCTTAACTGTTACTGAGAAAAGAGACTAGTATCTCTTCTTACAGAAAAACAAAATCAAAACACAAAACTAAGACCCAAATGGATGCCATGACCAAACTAGACTCTTTGGAGCTCATACGTAGCAGTTCTCTTCAATCTGAAGCCAGGACGTTTTACAGAGTCAGGATGCTCTTTCCCTTTAGTCTTCGTCCTAAATGATAACATGCTCTTAGGTAGTTATTTAGGAATAGATTTATCTAGGGGGGTTAATTTTTCTTCTTCTGTAACAATCACAGTAAATATGATGCATATAACCTATGAACAGAAATGGTAGCCTCCTACTTCTCTCGGCAGGTTCAGACAGTAGTTCTTTTCAGTCTGTGAGAGGCTGTTGATACCATCGGTGGTATTAACCAACGCTGCATCTCAGTTGAGCCTGAGCAGCAATGTGTCTGTGCTTTCATGTGGCTAAAGCACTAACACAATTACAGCGTCCTAGCTGACTGACAGTTTTGGTTCCTGGTTTCTTAACAAGAAAAGAGATGGTATTAAACTTGGCAATTGTCTATTTTTACAGGCTTAAGGGAAGCCACTCAGGTGAATAAAAACTCAAAGACCTAAGATGAAGAGCCTCATTAGAAGATGTTTGAATATCATATTGCTTTATTCCAAAGGTTAAACACATTTAACCCAGGAGGGAGAAATTCTGCAGAAGGCAAGTGGAGCGTATCTTGCTTCTCAGCTATCTCTGGGGCTGAGAGTCCAATGCCACCCACCCAGCTAGCAAGCAGACATGGTCTTGGGACCTAGACAAACACTTTAAAGGCTAGTTTTGTTTGTTTTATTTTTATTAATTGCAACAATTTGAAATTTAGGTCAATTGACAAAGAGTGTGTAGGGTCATACTCTTTCAAGGCAGCTTATATCTGATTGTGTTTGCATAAACCAGTGGATGGGCCTTGAGCAAAGTGGAGCTGAAGATAATCAGTTTCTTCATTCTAAATCTTGGCTGCAGCCCAGCACCCTATGTCCAGTTCTGAACGTTTCAATAGATAGGAGATTTGAAGGAGCTAGTAGGGTTTAAGGAAGATATTTAAAGATGAATAATGAGGCCGGGCTATGTGGCTCACCCCTGTAATCCCAGCACTTTGGAGGCCTGAGGTCAGGAGTTTGAGACCAAGGGGACAACGTAGTGAATCTCGTCCCTACTAAAAAATAAAAAAATTAGCTGGGCATGATGGCAGATGCCTTTAATCCCAGGTACTCAGGAGGCTGAGGCAGGAGAATTGCTTGAAATGGTAGGTGGAGGTTTCAGTGAGCCAAGATCGTGCCATTGCACTCCAGCCTGGGCAACAAGAGTGAAACTCGGTCTCAAAATAAATAAACAAATAAATAATGATGAATAATAATAAATAATGTAATTGTTTTAAAATAATGGGTGAAATAGAATTATGATTAACTACATTAAAAAAACTGATTTTCTTCTGGAATATGAGGCATATAGTATTATAGCTTCTACTGAATGAGAGGAAATTGATCTTAAACTTCAGTGAGGTATGAGAAGTTGCAAAGAAATGTGTCTTAGTCTGTTTTGTGCTGCTATAACAGAATACCTGAGACTGGGTAACTTATAAAAACTGAAACTTAGCATCTCACAGTTTTGGAGGTTGAGAAGTCCAATGTCTTGGTGCCAGCATCTGGCAAGAGCCTGCTTGCTGCATCTTCACATAATAGAAGGCAAGAGGGCAAGAGAGAGAAAGCAGGGTCTGAATCTACCCTTTATAACAGCACCAATCCCACTCACGACAGTGGAGTCCTCATGGCTTAATCACTGCTTAAAGGTACCACCTCTTTATACTGTTACAATGGCAATTAAATGTCAACATGAGTTTTGGAGGGGACAGACATTCAAACCATAGCAATGTGTAAAGCCAAAAAAAGAAACACACACACACACACACACACACACACACACAAAACGACTGGTCTTGAAAGTTTGAATGCCTTGCCTTGAAGTGGAAGCATAGTTCTATGGGACTGTCGAATGCTCTTTCCGTAATGCAATGATGCAGGAACTCAACAGACAGTGCTACGGGTTGGTTTCACTTTTGACTACTAGCAATTTAGCATGATTCAAAGAGTGATCACCTTTTAAGGCACAGAAAAGCAAGAGGTTGAAATAGAGGTCTTTCCTTCAAGGTCTAGCATAAATACCAACTCCTCTAAAAGACTTCCCCTACCTCATGAGAAGGAATTCATTTGTTTCTCTTCATTACTCCCACTAGATAATTAACTTCTCCCTCCTCATTAATTCCACCTTTTCTTTTCTCTTTTTTTTTTTTTTTTTTTTTTGAGACAGAGTCTCACTCCGTCACCAGGCGCCAGGCTGGAGTGCAGTGGCACGACCTCGGCTCACTGTAACCTCCGCCTCCCAGGTTCAAGCAATTCTCCTGCCTCAGCCTCCCGAGTAGCTGGAACTACAGGCGCACACCACCACCACACCCAGCTAATTTTTTGTATTTTTAGTAGAGACAGGGTTTCACTATGTTGGCCAGGATGGTCTCGATCTCTTGACCTCGTGATCCGCCCGCCTCGGCCTCCCAAAGTGCTGGGATTACAGGCGTGAGCCACCGCGCCCGGCAATTCCACCTTTTCTATGGTGTTTATCAGTCTTCTTTATAATATAATTAGCTAGTTCTCTAATAAATCCCATATTTCCTCCTGACAGTTACCATGTCCTGTTCGTTGCTGTGCACTTCATAGTGCCCAGCAGGATGCCTGGCACTAGCACAAGCTCAGAATGCAAACTGGATTTACAGAAACAAAACTATCTGGGTCTCTCAGGGAAATTTAAAGCAACAGATGAAGAAATATTATCCCTGGGGACTTAATTTTCATATTTGTCAAACAAACTTCATATACATTTAGGTCAAAATATAAAAACCTCAAGCAGAGCACAATTAAACAGCTTCAGATTAGGATTCAGAAGAAACGAGTCAAGATAGATGAGATCTGAAGAGGATTTCCGAAGTGTCTACCATCTGCGTGATATTAAAATTATTTTGTATACAATATCTCATTTAATTCTAAAAAAGTAAAATAAAATTTTAAGTTGTAAAATAAATGTTATTATTTTCACTTAAAGGATGGAGAACCTGAGGCTTAGATAGACTATGTGATTTGTCTGAGACCACATGGCAGTATTAAATGATTAACTTGGTCTTGTAATTAAGAGTCTAGGTGTCTTGGCAGGACTTTGGTGATGTTACCCTGCAGATTTGCCTTGCATAATAAATGGAACATAAAGGAGAGGTAAAAGGATACAGATTCTTAGGGAAGGTAAGAATGGCTCTGATATGCTAAGTGCTCATAAAAATATAACTTGTGCCGTGTGTGGTGGAGCACACCTGTAATCCCAGCTACTAAGGAGGCTGAGGCAGGAGGATTGCTTGAGCCTGAGAGTTCGCTCTAGTGAGCTGTGACTGCACCTGTAAAAATAGCCATTGCACTCCAGCCTGGGTGACAGAGCTAGGCTCCTTCTATTTAAAAAGGATGACTCCTGATCTCAAGCTCTTGCCTCCCACCCAGTGGGAGGTTTGGGGGCCACAATAATCAACCAATCAAATGTTGTTGTTTCCTAGAGTTTCTTTGTTTTGTTGGTTGTGGTTGCTATCTGTCCCACAGTGGTGAGTTGATAACATGAGTTAGAACCATCTTTATCAGGTCTAATAAAGGACACTTTAGCCCACCAGAATCTCTGGGTCTGAGAGCTAGCCCCTCTTGGTATGATCTGGCCTACACCAGACAAAATCAAGTTTCCTCTCTCACTCCAGACTTCTGGGAACTGCTGAGGTTTGAAGACCTCAAACTAAAAGTTCAAATTAAATGTTTTCCCATTTCAATCTCAATGGAAGTAAAAATTTTCTCTAGAGAAGAGTCATTATGTACAGACATGAGATTCCATGGCTCGTCTGAACCCAGCTGCTGGGATAAACCTGAGCTAGAAACTTTAATGCAATGTGAACTTTAACGTGATAATTAACACAGGGATCTTTTCCCTTAGGCAATTAACTTCTGCTCTTCTGTCTAACCATGATTTCAGCACTGGCAGCAGGCAGGAAATGGATGTCACCGTCACAGTCACAGTCAGCCAGCTTAGACTTGCACCCATAGGGGTCTTTTAATTCAAGATTCTTTGCACTGTTTGTGCTTGGGGATCCAAGATTCCCTTCAGGTGCTATGATTACAATAGAAGAGAAATAATCACCAGTGGCCCCCAAACCAAGCCAGACTTCTCAGCATCTGGAGAATGCTACCATAGTGCATCCCTGTGCTGGCATTTTCTCAGTGTCCTTAATAAATAAATGGAACTCCATGTATTCCTCCATTTATATCCGTAAATGGTAGCTGCTCAGGGATGCATGTATATGTTATTGGCCATCAGGGACTCTCTTCAGTGGTGGAATATCCTGTATCTAAAATAGGCAAGAGAAAAACAGTAGAAAACAACCAATTTGGGAAATTTAAAGAAAAAACATTCAAAAATTATCTCTAAATCAATTTGAAAATTTACTCAACTCAAAGAAGAAAAGAAGAAGAAAAAAAAAAGGAAAAGAAAAGAAAGCTTGGGATATATGATCCTGGCAGAGAAGGAGGCACGGTAATATTGTGACATTATCCTCAAATCTAAGAAGATAGAGAGGCAGCCAGCCTTCAGTGAGAAAGACATGGAGGAAATGTGGCTGATTATAGTAGAAAAACCTCAGGTTTGTAATAAAAAATTCCTTTCTGTGAAGTTTAAGAGGTCCTGGAACAAATGAGTAAAATGTAACTTAAAAACATTCTCATAGAGAGCATGAGGAAAGTGTCTTAAAGCAATTCTGCCTAGAAACAGGATCTATAGAATTCTTGTTACTCAAATGTGTTCCATAGATCAAGCCGTTTGGGCATCATCCAGCTGGTGAAAATGCAAAATCTTAAGTACTACTCCAGATCCACTAAATCAGAATCTGCATTTTTAAAAGACCCATTTATACATTAAGCATCAGGTCCAGATAAACAACTGAATTTATCTATGGCTTAGACAGCATTAATGGTATACAGTCATTTATTTGTTTTTAAAGAAAGTTAACTTAACAGCCTGCAAAGGTAGAGATTTTCTCCTGTTTCCTCTTGCCTTTCTGGTTCCCTTAGCTTGCAGTACTCACAGCTGCCTGTACGCATATTCAGGAGCACCAATGACCTTGAATTGGACGGCAAGCCTGGGGTTACGACCTTGGCTACATTCATCCCTGAATGCCTCAGTATCTCTGTGTCATGATTTTAATTTTTGAAGAAACCTTTTGTAAACTAAGTCATGTGTATGCACATACAAACACACGAGCATAATGTGCTTTTAAAAGAAAAAATAAAATTATAGTATTGATTTGTGTAATGAAATAATGTTATCCCAATATTTTTTGTTCACTTCCCTAGTCTGCCTTTATCTCTAACTTTTATTTCAAATGATGTAACTGTTGATTAGATATTGAAAAATCTTGATGGGTATAACACCACTTAAAAATCTTATTACCAAAATTGCAAGCATTAATATTTTACAGCATATTGACAGTGCCTCTGCCTTTTGTTCCTGGACCACATGTCAACTGTATTCATCAAGGGAAAACTACCATGTTTCCTCTTTGCATGGTTGAAATGTGACTTGTGACAGCAGGCCTGAGAGGTGGTTGCTCCTCTGGCTGCTTTTGACTCTCCCTTGTTTCCAAAACTTTATCTTTCTGCACTGCTCCTTGTGTGTGTTGGGAGGAACTCACTGCTCCAATGGGGTAGGAGGAGAAAGAAGTAAGCACCATATCTACTCGAGTAATATATTCATGGCACTACTCAGGAAATAGCAATAATCAGATATTTACAGAATTCTAGAAATTTTAAAGGGATTTGTAGATCACCTAAACTCCTTCATTCCACTGATTGGGAGACTAATCAGAGAGGGAATCTGTATAGCCCCAGCTCATGTAGTTATTTAGTAACAGAGCTGGGACTAGTGTTCCTAGCTAGTTTTCATAATTTCTGCTCCAATTGCTTTTTCATGCACACACGCAACCGAAAAAAGAATTATCTTCTATACTAAATCACACCCTCACAAGATGAAAAGTCGGGGACCATGTCTATATTGTTCATTACCATCCCTTGCATAGGCATATGAAAGCTCCAAAGGCATATTTATTGAACAAAAAAACACATGAACAGCTTTTTCTTGAATTTTCTGTTCATAGCTTAGCACAGTCAAACAAATTAATATTTAGTATAGCTATGTCCTGATCTTATAACCTATAATATTTCCATCCACATGTAACTGTTTCCAGTATTTTTTCAGAGCATGAGTGGTGAGTTAGGTTTCTAGCAGTAGTGATGGGCTTATGTTTTTCTGGTCTCAAAGCAACCGTACACTGTGAGGTAGCATTACAGGGACTGACTGTGGTAGGGAAGACAATGTATCCTAGATGAAAGTAGGTGGATTATGCATGAGGAGGCAATGAAGGAGAGAAGTGATGGATATGAATCTTCTAACTTCATAACTAACACTGAACCGAGTTATTTCTAAAGACACCTTTCTACTTGTTCCTCAGTTAAAACACTAAAATACTAGTGAGAAAGGAAAAAAAAATTGTGTGTATACATATATATATATGTTTATGTATACAAGTGTATGTATGTGTGTGTATATATGTATATTCTTATATATATGCAAAAAACACACCCTCTCCATATATATATACATATATATGTATATATATATATATACACGTATATATATATATATACACGTATATATATATATATATACATATATATATACGTGTATATATATATATATGTACATATATATATATATATGGTAGGAAAGAGAGAGAGTGAGAGCATAAATATGGCTTGATCTTTATTATTTTTTTAAGGATGTGTGGCCAGGATATTCATTCTTTGTTTCCGATTTTGTTTTTTCTCTCGAGACTTTCCAACCTTGATAACATTCACCACCACCATCCCCAGTGTCTCAGTGGTATGTATGAATCAATAGGTAAATAGTGGGAGGGAGGAAAAATATTAGAGTCTCCCATTTCACC
The DNA here is from genome assembly GCA_004027835.1 of Alouatta palliata. Taxonomy (NCBI): domain Eukaryota; kingdom Metazoa; phylum Chordata; class Mammalia; order Primates; family Atelidae; genus Alouatta; species Alouatta palliata. The sequence continues at coordinate 27,599 of PVKV010006133.1, forward strand.
TATGTGGAAAATGATGAATAGTGTAGCTTCATTTATTGATCCGAATGTGTTATATCTTTCTAGTCATCCTACCTAGCTTATTTCTATAATAGATATTGTTCTTTGTCAAGGTCAAAACAAAAGAAAATATTGGACAAACCCATTTTGTCCCACTACCACTGACACAGTTGTAAGATTGTACTGTATTGTGGGATATGGATAATTTAACATGATAATTCACGTTGAAGTTTATTTCTGAAATACAGGAAAGCAACTAGTTTGGGGAACAATTGATTCTCTTCACATTTGTAATTAACATGATTAACGTAACAAAAGAAAAAACAGAAAAAAAAAACCACTTTGTTCTAGTCATTGGATTCACATACTGCTGAAGAGGACTTTTCACCCTGATTTAGATGCAGTTCTGCTCTTCTCCTGAAAATAGAAACACCAGAGGCCGTATACCCAGTCATCATCATAATGAAGATGTAATATCTTAAAATATTGAAGCATAGGAGAATTGTCATATATTTTCAATACTTAAATGAAAGCAGTCAAGAAATTTTTCTCACATTTAATAATAAATAGCTACAATGTGATAAATGTTCACTATTTTCCAGGCACTGCGTCATTTGATTTCATAATAACTATTTGATATTATTACTGTTATCATACTTAACAAATGAGAAAATTAGGGTTTAGAGAAAATTGAGAGAGTTAGATCACGTAACTAGCATCCATAGACTTGGGATAAAAATCCTGCTTTGTTTGACTGTTGAACCATAGCTCATAATGAATGTGTGCTTTTCAGAAAAAAATAAAACTAAATGAGTTCAAGGAGAACCATCAACTTTAAAACCCACGCCAACCAATTTTCCAGCCTGATTCTTCTCAGAGATAGAATCCAGGGTTATTTTGTCTGACTTGCTCATTTTACAGGTGATGAAGTTAAGTGACGTAACTAAGTGTTTGCAGCCAGTTGGTAAAACTGGAACTAGAATCCACATTTCAGAATCCTCTCACATTAGCAATCTCTCTGCTATACCACTCTACTTCTCAACAAAGCAGAAATAAATCTGAATTTGATGTAGAATTATAGTTATGAATATAAATTTTGAATCAGTTGTTCAGTGTCCCCAAATTTTCCAACTTAAACTGATAGCCAAACAGCCAGAAGCTGTGCTTAGAATTAAACCATCTCACCTGGAATCACGGTTGTCTTGGGTCATCATTAAAACCACATCCTCTGCATCATCACTGTCACCAGGACATCATCTTTACACTGAACATCAGTGAAACTGTCCCAGTTGTCCACTGTTCAATGCTCCCTTCCAATGCACCGTATAGAACTTGAACTTAAAGTTTTCCATGGGCAAAGTTTTTTGTTTTTCTTTTTTAATTTTAATTTTTTTTATTGCATTTTAGGTTTGGGGGTACATGTGAAGAACATGCAAGATTGTTGCATAGGTACACACAGGGCAGTGTGATTTGCTGCCTTCCTCCTCATCACCTATATCTGGCATTTCTCTCATGGGCAAAGTTTTTAATACCCTCAATCTTTCCTTAATTGCTCTCTTCCTCTGTTGACCTAAATGAAAGCTTTTCCCTAAGAATGCTACTATCCCCCAAATGACACAAACCGCTGGATCTGATTATTAGAATGTGTGTTTGTCTTGCTCCTCATTTCCACTTCCAAACAATTCTTGCATGGTTTTCCACCCATCGTTCTATCTCTTCTGGAGTTTGTGCCATCAGGCTATACCACTCTCCAGCCCACATCGTCTCGTCTTTGTCATCACTGACTGCCCGTCACTCCTTTCCTTCGTGGAAGTTCTAATGTCTTGGCACACTATTTTCATCCTCACTTTTATTCTTGTCATCATTGTTGATGACTTCAACAACCACATGGGTTATTCTTCCTTCCCCATCTTTCAGTTCCTTTGCTCTGTCACTTCCATGGTTTTATTTCTCCTCTCCCCCTCAGTCACCCACTTGCCTCAGTCATATTCTTAATTTTACCATTCTATTAGTTGGGAACTAGAACCCAAGTGATCTGGAATTATCCTCTTAATTCATTTATTGCTTGAAATTCTATTATTCGTTAGCCCATACTAGATTCTAATTTTCTTCAAAACAGGGAGCTTATCATTTTATCTTCAAAATCTAGAGTAGTTCCTAGCATAAAGTGGTGCTCAATAAATATCTGTTAAATAAAAAGGCATGGTAACTCGCTGGATCCTGTACTTAGGGATGCTAATAAATCTTCCCAACCCTCGGAGAACTCACAATTTGCTAGAAACTTATAACTTAGCTATAGAAGTGAGAGGGAAGGCTGGGCGCGGTGGCTCAAGCCTGTAATCTCAGCACTTTGGGAGGCCGAGGCGGGCGGATCACGAGGTCAAGAGATCGAGACCATCCTGGCTAACATGGTGAAACCCTGTCTCTACTAAAAGCACAGAAAAATTAGCCGGGTGTGGTGGTCCGTGCCTGTAGTCCCAGCTACTTGGGAGACTAAGGCAGGAGAATCGCTTGAAACCGGAAAACGGAAGTTGCAGTGAGCCGGGATCGCGCCACTGCGCTCCAGCCTGGCAATAGAGCAAGACTCTGTCTCAAAAACAATAAAAAAAAAAAAAAAAAAAAGAAGTGAGAGGGAAAAAATGCCTTATAAAATAAAATGTTAAATCATAAGAATGGTAGGAGTAACAGATGTTTATTCATTTACTGTTTCATTTATTTTTTTAATCCATTAATGTATCCATTTAGCCAACACATTTTTACTGGGCACTTTCTATGTACTCAGTTCTCTTGGGCAAAGAGTTTCAAAGATAAACAAGGCATTATTTCTGCCTTCAATTACATTACTTCGATGGGAGAAGAAGACATGGAAGAGTCTCCCTTAAAACAGGGAGAAGTAACTATAGCTGACCATATATGTGAGCATGACCTGCTCACTCTCAATCACCTCCCTCCCCATACACACAGCATCCAACAAGAGAGAACTTATATGTGTAGACATACAAATTATTGTGTTTTTTCTTCTCAGAGTATCTTTTTAAGTGGCAGAGGTAGAGGTGTCATGTCAGAAACACTAAAAAGACAAAGGAGGGACACCCTGTCTCTAAAAATAAATAAATAACAGAAAAAGAAACATCAAACATTTTTTGCATTTGCATTGGTATATATAAATAAGGAGAGATGAAACCTAAGGAAAATGACTGACATATTTGCTTTAAGAGCATGTATTTTCATCTCTTCCAGATATGTTTTCTGAGGCTTCTGTCATAAGACTGATGACTATTTCAAAATTAAAAACGAAAAACAAACATATGCAATGTATGTCTTCTGCAGCTTTCTATAAACTTACTTAAGGACTCAGCTTACAACAGGAAAAATGGTACCTACTGAAAATAGAAATGGAAAGTAAAAAGGAAGACTGCATATTGTAAGGGTAAATTTTGCTGCAAATCAAATGGGTCCAAATCAGCAGGTGTAAGGGCAGTCCCTAGTCCAGATGTGGGGTATGTGCAGTAATTCTGCATAAGACTGGCAGCTCACAAAGCCAGGCTCTTTGCATCTCTCAGCAATGCCTTTCCTAGGCATAGCTTTGTCTGCTGGCTCCTGTTACTACAGCTGCATCAGGCCCAGGCATGACATTTGAACCCCAAAGCATCCATGCTAAGGGCAAAGAGTGGCCTTTTCTTTTCTGAAAGAAAAAATAATTCTCTAAAACTTTTGAAAAGACATTCTCTCGAATCCCTGTGATTGGAATTACATCACATATCCATTCTTGAAGTCCTACTCATGGCTAAAGAAATGAACTAATACATTGGTCCCTTGGACAAGTCAGGCCCAATCTGGCATCCATGGCAAACGTCAACTTCTGCTGTGAACATGGTTGCATGGACCCTGAAAATCATGATTCTTTTAAGGAAGGTGAGGGGAGTGAATGCCAGGCAGTCAGGGCCAGGAACATAATGTGCAGAGCCAGTGCAAAATGAAAATGCAGTCTCCCCTTCCCATGGCAAAGGGCAACCCCCAAGGGAATGTCACCTTGTCCTGGGTTCAGGGTAAATGAGAGACACTTCCCTTGACCCTGCTCCCTAACAAGTTGTCAAATGTATCACGGCACTGCCAGCCCAGGGCAAGGATGGCCACCATCTTGCTTTATCCAAAAAGGTTACAGGTTGTCGGTACAAATCCGATCCTGCCTTACCTGCTCCAAGGTCCCGCTGTGGGCAGAGGGAAGGCTGACATAGGGCTTCCTCTACACCCAGCTTAGATAGCAGAGAATGGCAAAGGCCACCAACCTAGGGCAAGGAGTGAGAGCCAAGGTGAGCAGTTACTAGAACCAAAGAAAAGGTAACAGGAAACAGAGAACCCAGCCACCCAGCCCAGGATACCAAGAGGCAGCTGGAGATAGGAGCTCTCAGCTGAAGCTCTTAGCCCCAGCATGCCCTCCGCGAAACCCTGAGTTCACAGAGCATTAAACCTGAGTGTGAGATCTTTCTGAACAGGGCCATGTGTGACTGCGCTGGCCGCATGCCCATGAAGCTAGCCTTAGGGGTGGCAAGCAACAGTGTTAGAGAACAGGGGTTTGGGAAAACAAAGAAGGAGGCTTTGAGAATAGACTGAAAACCAAAGGACCCAGGAAGCTGATGCAAAATATTTAGAGCTATCGTCACTACGGACGAAGGACTGAGAGGACTGAGAGGGAAGAAAAGCTTTCTAAAAGTTATAGGGAAGTAACAGCTAATCCCACTTGTGCGAGATGGCAGAGCAGCCACACCGTTCTGGAAATTCACTGAGACTTCTCTGGCTCTGCATTTCCTCCCTGTTGTGACCTGATCTTATTCTAGGTTTTTAAAAGAATGCTCTTGAGCCAAAATGCGGGGGGTGGGGGATGGGAATAACTGCCAACTTATAAGGAGAGAGAGAATTCCTTATTAAAGAGAAATTATTAATGCACTCTCCATATCCTGCCAAATCTTAAAAAAGTGGTCCGTGCTATTTAGTATCAGTCACACCAGCATATAGTAATTCCTCTGGTGCAGGCTTGGCCCAGCACATCTGCATGAGAGACATTAGTCACATCCCATGGAGAGGGGTGAATTTCAAAGCTTTAGGTTTAACCTGGTGGGCATGAAAAAGCACTGAAATGTCTCCCCTGAGATCTTAATGATGTGCCTTTGCACACTTTCTACATTAAAAAATGCTTGAGAGACAAAAGTGCAAGTCCTTCCCATTTAATATTTATAGGCCCCATCATTAAAAGGAGAAGATTAGCTCTTCTTAAGGGGAGTTGCCCATCGAGAGATTCATATTCTAGGAAGTCTGTGTCCCAGCGTGGCTTGCAGAAGAAGATTCCAATCCTATTCTCAAACCTTTAGTGTTGATATCTCAATGAAGAGGGCTAAGAAATAAAGAACTTTGCTTAAAATATATTGTTAAGTAAAAAGAGAGGCTAAGAAACATTGAATGATACAAGGAAATATATCAGTATTTTGGCTATGTGTAGTGGAGGCATGGGTGATTATTTTTTCTTTGCCTTGTCTATTGTTCCCAAGTTTCTATAATAAGAATAAATTATTTTTACTAGGACAGCTGTACGCATACATATGCATACATACACACATATACATATAACACATACATGCATATACATATGTGTACTCAGGTATTTACACAGAGAGATATGTTTATATATTACACACATATAAAAACACATACACAAAGAGATTTTGTGAAATAAACCAAATCCTTTCTATTTATTTGCACAAAAGTTAGCTTATGATAGTCAAGACGTATAAAAAGCATCATGGAATCTAGGACTGGATGTGTTTCCTGCCCTCTCCAGAACATTGATCAAAGTTCCTTACATATTAAACAACATCATTTACAGAAAGAAGAGAGGATGAGATAAGGTAGGGAAAGAGGATGGAAGGGAGGGGAGAAGGCCAGCAGGCTACTGTCTCATAATGTTTAGCAGTGGATTAGAAAACACTTTAAACCATAATATATAAAGTTTAGAAAATGTTAAAACTCTCGTGCAGTTGTTGGTTTTTAAAAATATCTACCATTCCTCAATCACTACGGCAAGGTGATTGTGGCATGAACAGTAAGTAAGCTTTAAGAAGTTAGAAATGAGGCAGCTGGGAAGACATGACAGAAAGCAAGACAAAGCAAAATACACAAACAAGAGATTCCACAATTCTATCCTCAGAATGCATATTTACCTAGACTCTAATCTTACTCAATACATGTGGGGGGCCTTTGGCCAGGCCTCAGATGATAAAAGTTGCCATTTACCAGAAATCACATGACCGGACTTTCCCAACCGTAAACAACTTGCAGCTGCCTCTATCTTTCCCAACCGTAAACAACTTGCAGCTGCCTCTATCTTTCCAGGCTGAGCTTCCTCTGCCTCGAGATCTCCTCGGGCTGCCCCTCCTCCCTCACCTCCCAGTTACTTGCAGCTGCCTTTATAAGCTGCTTTCCCCTGCTGAATAAACGAGACTTGATCAGAGTCCTGTCTTGTCTCCATTCTTTGTGCCTCCTGTCCCTCTTTCATCCTCACTCCCTCTCCCTCATCCCAGTTGTTGTCCTGCAGGTTGGGACAGAGTGGCGCCCAACGTGGGGCTAGGATACGAGGGGCCCAGTGAAGGACGTCGTCGAGAGCCGGCTAATCAGAGAATTGAGAATCCAGAAAGGAGACAACGCGGGAGCCTGCCGCAGTCTCATATTCTGGTAAGTGGACGGCGATATTATGGGACAGGAAATCAGTCAACATGAAATGTTCATAGAAGGACTTAGTAAGGCTTTAAAGGTGCGAGGAGTAAAGGTTAAGGTTAAACAACTGTGTAAATGCTTTGATTACATAAAGGACCTTTGTCCTTGGTTCCCACAAGAAGGGACCATCGATGAAAAAAGATGGAAAAGGGTAGGGGATGCCCTCAGAGATTTTTATAAGACCTTTGGGCCGGAAAAGTTCCCTGTAACTGCCTTCTCTTACTGGAATCTGATAGATGAAATTATCTCCCAGAGACATTCAGACCCACTTATTGCTAATGTTATCACACAGGGAGAAAACTGTTTGCAGGGCCCTGATGGCGCGGCCGCTGCAGGCCCTCAAGAAAATGTAAAGTCTAAGAATCTAGATAAAAAGGATGTTACAGACAATCCAGAGGAAATTAATCTAATGTCCTTTGATAGTGATTCTGATAAGGAGGAGACTAAGGAAGCAACCGTTAAGGCCCCTGCCTGCTCTTTAGAACGATTTGCCGAGTGAGTTGCCATCGGCTTAAAAGAGAAACTAAATCACCCAAAGTACAGAAAAAGAATAATGTGGCTTATGGACAGGGTTAACAACTCTGATGATGAGGGCATTGATGAGGGCGTTGATTGGGACAATCTTGAGGACGAGGCCGCACACTACCATAACCCGGATTGGCCTCCCCTCACCAACCGTCCTCCGCCTTACACGGCACCGCCATCCGCATCCGCGCTGGCATTTCCAGCAGTTGATCCTCAAAGCGAAATCCAATCTAAAATAAACTATTTAAAAACCCAAATACAACTTGAAACAGAATATCAGGAACTCATAGAGCAATTAGAAAAAATTAAACTAGGGAAGGTTAGGGGAGACACAGATCGCCCTACAGCCCTCCCACCAAAAAGGGGGGCAGTTCCAAAACAACCCTCCGCCTGTAATCCTTCGGGAAATATGGCGTCTACCACTTTCCGTGTCACCGAGACTGTAGATCAGCAAAATACCGCTTGGAGACATCATACAGGTTTTGATTTTAAAATTATTAAGGAACTAAAAACTGCAGTATCTCAATATGAGGCCACTGCCCCGTACACCTTTGCTATCATAGAATCAGCTGCAGATAATTGGCTTACCCCAGGAGACTGGCGAACCCTGGCTTGAGCCACTCTCTCTGGCGGGGATTATTTGTTGTGGAAGTCTGAGTTTTATGAATGTTGTAAAGAGACAGCCCGCCGTAACGCCCAGGCAAATAATAATTGGACTTATGACATGTTGGCCGGGGAAGGAGACTACTCCACTAGTGACATGCAAATGCACTATGAGGCAGGTCTTTTTGCCCAAATTCAATCCGCGGGAATGAAAGCTTGGCACAAGCTTCCCACTAAAGGGGATGTGAGCGCATCTCTAACAACCATTAAACAAGGCCCAGATGAACCTTTTTCAGAATTTGTTCATCGCCTTTCAATGGCAGCAGGACGAATCTTTGGCAGTGCCGAAACAGGAACTGATTTTGTTAAGCAACTGGCATTTGAAAACGCTAATGCTGCCCTAGGGGTAACAGCCGGAATTGGCACAGGCACTGCTGGATTAAGTCATTCCATACATAGTTATCAGTCTCTCTCTCTCGACAACTTATAGATGATGTGGGGATCCTCGCGGGAACTATAAAGGTTGTTCAAAATCAAATAGATTCTCTTGCAGAAGTAGTTCTTCAAAACCGGCA
>PVKV010006133.1:36166-108106 GCA_004027835.1 Alouatta palliata
TGGGAGAAAAGTGCTGTTTTTATGTTAACCAGTCTGGAATTGTTAATGACAAAATAAAAATCCTGCAAGAAGACTTGGCTAAAAGAAGAAAGGCACTCGCTGAAAATCCGCTTTGGGGGGAATGGAACGGCCTCCTACCTTACATTCTTCCCCTCCTTGGCCCCTTACTTGGTTTCCTCCTTGTTATATCCATTGGTCCAGTCGTGGTTAACAAAATCATCGCTTTTGTAAAAACGCAGATCGAGGCTGTCAAAATGCAACCCGTACAGGTCCACTACCATAGGTTAGAAATGGCTGAACACAAACTAGAGGACCAAAAGAATGATGTGTGTGTTGCCACCACATACCGCCTCTAGTCCTGGTGAGCTGAACTGGTTAGCCAATGACGGGCAACTGGAACACATGCATTAGGTACCACCACCTAAGACAGGGAAGGGGTCAAAAATAACCCCTCTCCCTAAGACGGGTAAGGAAAGCAGTACCATTGCATGGGTGAGTTCCTGACCTAAGACAGGCACAGTTCCCTCAGGATCAGCTATTTTCTACTCCATATTTGAAATAAAATAAAAAAGGGGGACCTGTGGGGGTCCTTTGGCCAGGCCTCAGATGATAAAAGTTGCCATTTACCAGAAATCACATGACTGGACTTTCCCAACCGTAAACAACTTGCAGCTGCCTCTATCTTTCCAGGCTGAGCTTCCTCTGCCTCGAGATCTCCTCGGGCTGCCCCTCCTCCCTCACCTCCCAGTTACTTGCAGCTGCCTTTATAAGCTGCTTTTCCCTGCTGAATAAACGAGACTTGATCAGAGTCCTGTCTTGTCTCCATTCTTTGCGCCTCCTGTCCCTCTTTCATCCTCACTCCCTCTCCCTCATCCCAGTTGTTGTCCTGCAGGTTGGGACAAATACAGAAGTTTCTATCAGATTGTTTAGCCAAGTAACTGCTTCCTTGAGGGGCAGAGGGGCTGTAGGGAGTGGCACAACATAGCAACCGAACAGTTTCACACAGAGGAGTCCAGATTAGGACTTCAGAGGCCCCAGGGAGACTCTCTAGCCTTGCAATTCTTATCTGGACACATTTATCTCCTTCATGTCTCCTATCCCACCATTAGATAAGGCTCCTGCTAGGGGAAGTAACAGTGTAACTTATAATCATGGGACTGATGAAGCCTTTCCTTCTCTCAGATTTTCTCAGGAGGCTGATTAAGAACTCTGGAAACCTGGGGGAGAAGTTGGGGTGAAGGCAGGGGAGGGAGGGAAGGAAACAAGCAGGGAGGGAAGGAAGCAAGGGCCTGAGGGTGTCAGAGACTTCCTGGGTTGAAGTTCTCTGACATCTGTAGGAAAACCATCAATAGCAGGTCAAGGGCCTTTCCCTTTTTCAGAGATTTTTAGAAAGTCATGTCAAGTAGTTCATTCTGTGTGTATGTCTGAGAAGGAGGTTTGGGGGGCAGAAGGAAGATGCTCTTAAAACAAATGGATACCCGCCATCTGGGATTTTAAAATCCCAAGCAGTGACAGAGGGAGATGTTGGACATTGCCCCCAGGGGAATAATCCCCTCTACAAACGTCCCCTGTAGGGCTTCACATGGGAAAGGCCACCTGCCAGCCACCTCTTCTGCCTCTTCAACCTTGTAGATAAGATGGGGAGATAGTTCTAAAGAAGTAATGGTAAAATCTTCCTTAAAGCATTCAGGAAATTGGATTTTCACACTTGCTAAACTGGGGGAAAGGAAGAAAAGAACAAATTACTTCCAGCGGCTTTAGTTCCTCAGATCATACCAACTGTTAGAACTAAGATTGTGCATGGTGGGTCATTTACAGAAGGTACAAGTAATCAGTTCACATTCTAGAATGGCCGATTTTGTCGCCTGACATCTGAAGAAGTACTCATGCTGTTCTCAGCTGAAAAGTTTCCCTGAGATCATCGAGGAATCTGCCCAATCCATTGGGCTCACTTGCCCATCCCAGCCTAGTATTTCCGAAGATCTTTTCTTAAAAATAAAGTACAGAGACAGGGTCCCACTATATTGCCCAGGCTGGTCTCAAAATCCTAGGCTCAAGAGATTCTCCTGCCTCAGCCTCCCAAATTGCTGGGATTATAAGCATGAGCCACTGCCCCTGGCTCTAGCCCAGTATTTCTGGAACCAAGGAGAATGCAAAGAGAAGTGTTTATTTTACCTGTTCTCAATATTCTTCTTCTTTTTTTTTTTGCAATGGAGCCTTGCACTGTTGCCAGAGCTGGAGTGCAATGGCGCAATCTCAGCTCACTGTAACCTCTACCTCCTGGGTTCAAGTGATTCTCCTGCCTCAGCCTCCCAAGTAGCTGCGATTATAGGTGCCAGCCACCACACCCAGCTAATGTTTTTGTATTTTTAGTAGAGACGGGGTTTCACTATGTTGGCCAGGCTGGTGTCGAACTCCTGACCTCATGATCCACCTGCTTCAATCTCCCAAAGTGCTGGGATTACAGGCGTGAGTCACCGTGCCCAGCCAATATTCTTTTATTATCATCTAATGGTCCTTTGTTTTCTGTCCTCCAAACAGTGCAGAGTAAAGTGTTGACAGATTTCTGGAGACTGTCATTCCGTTGAAGAAGTGCAACCTGGAAGCTTCCTGCCTTAACTTTCTCCTCCATGTTGTCCAGGTTCCAGTGCTGCAGCCATTTAATCATAGATCTTAACCTACGAAATGAGTCTGAGCAAATGCTTAGAATAAACAGCTGGATCTTGGAATAACTGGTTTAAAGCTACAGATACACAACAAGGGTGCCCTTTGTTATTTGCTAATGAAGGCGAAGCCTGAACTTCCTGCAGCATCAGTTCAATATGAACACAAGGATTAGAGAGCCCTGACTCTAGTCAAAGAGAAGAAAAAGAATATGAAAGCACTATCATATCTGTAACACATCCACAGTTGTTTTCAATCTGGACTGAGCATTTTTATAGCCGGAAGATCTTTTAAAATATATCCATGTCCTCAGCCAATTTTATTTAATCTATCTGGGTTGGTGCCACAGACTCTGAAGAACAACCAGGCTGAGAACCTCTGCTAGTGACTAGATAAGTAAAGAAGCGACCTCAGTGAAAAATACAGAATGATGATTGTATACATTTTACATTGTATGAACTCCTACAGTTGAGCTGTTAAAATGTTCTTCTTACAAGTCAGTTCTGAATTATCCATGCAAATGAAAGGGCCAGTGAATCAGAAAGTATGTGAGTTGATACAACAAACCAACAATAAAATTCAAATTTGACTTTCCTGGTCAAATTCAGGATTCAGAAAACGAATGAGCACTTAGTATAAACAAGACACTGAGCTAGGAGCTGTGAGGGATGCACATGAATAACACGTAGTTGCTATTTTAAATAAACTCAAGTTCACTCATTTATGCATGCACTAAGAATTGAGCTCTGTTCTGGGCATAAGATTAGAAGCAGTGAAGACCACAGACACATTTCCTGCTCCTGGAAGTTTGTATTCTATCAGAATAATAATCAAAATTGTTATACTGGGTCATACTTACAATCACCCATTCTTAGAAACGTGGTACTAAGGGACATGGAAGCGTAATGTCTGCATAACTTCTTTATTTCTCAGGCTTAGAAATAGTGACATAGGCATGGGTTGATAGCTGCAGGAAACCACCTTGGCACATGTTTACCTGTGTAACAAGCCTGCCTATCCTGCACTTGTACACCAGAACTAAAAATAAAAATGTGAATAATAATATAAAAGAAATAGTGTCACGAAGAGGTGAAAGGACTAAGAGTGCTAACAGTGGGGCCAGATCTAGAATCCAGAGTGCAGCTCAGACTTAAATCTTATCCTATATTCAATTCTCCCTACTTCCTTTCCCTGTATTTTCCAAATGAATTTTGGTACACCGTGTAGGTAGATGTAATTAGTTGCCCTTCCTAATTCCGAGTCAAAGAACTTGACATGGTTACCATGTAAACAACCTTGCTTTTACTCCATAAATAATCACACTTCTTTCCAGGATGTATCATATATAGTGGTAGACAATAAAACAGCATTTCTCAATCTGGGCTGCAAATCGAGTTCACCCGGGGAGTGGTAAAAAAGTGAACGTACATACATACAAACATATATGCACACAGACAGACAGACAGACAGACATGCTTGGGCCATACCCTAAAAGATTCTAATTTAATTGTGGTTTAATCACTAAGATTTTTAAAAGCTCCCAAAGTGATCCTAATACACAGCCAAGATTGAGGAAAAGTGTAGTAAAGACAGTGTCTAAAAATGTCTTGGTTTGATTATTAACAACTTGAGTGACCTTGGACAAATGATTTAATAGCTCTATGTCTCCATTTTCTTATCTTTAAAATGTGGATTAAAAAGTACTTACAGAGATAATGAAGAATGAGACAATGTATATGAAAGTAATAAAAACTGTGCTTGATACGTATACTCTAAAAAGTGTTATATACAGCTTTATCATTTTCAGTGAAATTAGTTTTATAATTATGTGCCCATCAAGAAATGTAATGCCTTTTTATTTGTGCCAAATTTCAAACTTCTATAGGTAACTTTCCTGGAACCTCTCCCAATCTCATTCCCTGCTCCTCATCCCACACAAATACACAAGAAAAAACAATCCCATACCACAGCCACGAACACACACAATACCCTAGGATCTACACCATGGTAACATGTTTTCCATAACATTTATATTTTTTGCCAGATGTGATTAAGTGTCTCAACTATAGGGATGGCACTAGAAACAAAAACATCCTGATTGGCCAGGTATTTCCGATTTTCAGAACTAAGGTGTTCAGGTATCATGACAGTCATTTTCCCATCGTTTCCCCACTTGACAAGAACAAAACCATCTGCAGGCTATTCAGGTTTGGGATAAAGAAACAGAAAAGCCAATAATACACCTCATTGCTCCTCCCTAAAACTCGTTTTCTGCTGGTGCATGCAAAGACACACACACTCTCCACCCTAGATACTAAAGTGACTTGGTACACTTATTTTAACTAACTGCATACGTGAGGTCTGCTCTATTCCCTCATCTCCTGATCTGGTACTGCTTTTTCAGTTCTTCCTAATTATGACCTGTTGCATTCCATTTTCTTGGGATTTTACCACTTACTTATCTGTATTTTTTAACTGATTGAATAATGTTCATAAGTTTCACTTAATCCTAAGTAATAATAATGATGATAAGGCTGATGGTTGCTATAGGGTATGGTGAGAAATAAGGATCCTTTTCTAGTACTGTAGACTCCCTAAAGGACTAGCACGCTTCATTGACTAATTTTGTTGTTTTTATTTTTCTTCTTTTTTTGAGACAGATTCTCACTCTGTCACCCAGGCTGAAGGGCAGAGACATGATCATGGCTCTCTGCATCCTTAACTTTTCAGACTCAAGCAATCTTCCCATTTTAGCCTCCCAAGTAACTGGGACCACAGGTGCATGCCACCATGTCTGGCTAATCTTTTATTTTCTGTAGAGACAGAGAATTGCTACTTGCTATGTTGCCCAAGCTGGTCTCAAACTTCTGGGCTCAAGCAATCCTTTCACCTCAGCCTCCCAAAGTGCTGGGATTACAGGCATGAGCCACTGTGCTCAGCACTGACTAATTTTCTAGGCCCATTATATTTTACTCTTTTAGTCAGTTTTCTTTTCCATTCATTGGTCTTTCATAAGAAAGCTCGTCTTTCATTCTTTTACATCTGTCACCTGATTAAATCATGAGCATGGCAAGAAAAGACAGCATCATCCATAAAAAAAATGGCACACAGAGGGCCCTCCTTCCAGTCCCAGCTATGCCATGTTCATGGGCTATGCAAATCTGGATGGGTCATTTTACCTATCTGGACTTCACTTGTAAAATAAATAGCTTGGAATAGATGACTTTAGAGTTTATTTCTAACACCCTTGACTCCCCGAGAAGCCAATTTGTCAATTAACCAATACTTCAGAAGAACTTTCAAGATCTTCTCCTCAGAGGTGAGAGAAATGCAATGAAGAATTTGAGATGGTCCCTTTCCCCAAGATGTTTATGATTTATGTGGAGAAGTAGATTTATGTGTGAAAAGTAAATTGTTTGAGTCTGATTCTTCTTCAGTGGCTGAAGCTACTACTGTCCATCCCTCCCACTGATTACAACCAAAAGCTCTAGAGAAAGTATAAAATACAAGTACCTGGAGACTCGTAAGTGTTAAAAAAAAAAAAAAAAAAAAAAGCAGGTACATTTTAGAGTGAAGTCAAAACAACTACAAAGGAGTAAGCTTTTTTTCGTTACGTTTTGTTTTCTCACAATTTTTCTCCAAGGTTGTGGACTGCAATTATGAAGAAAGTTGTGTCAATGTCCTTCAGTAAAACAATAGAAAACCTACCTTTCTTGCCAAAGAAAACATGGAATAAAAAAAAAGTCCTAGAAACTGAAGAGTACAGAAGACTCATAGAACAGAGAAAGGTGGAGAAAAATAATACCTTGATTCTGTGCATGAATCCATACAAGTTGTAGCCAGCATAGCAAAAATGTGGAGACCTAAACTGAGATTCGAACCACTGATGTAAGTGGTGAAACAGATCTTACAGCTGAACCTAAATGAATTTACCTCCTGCTGAAATAAACAACTAGAACAAAAACAATAGAGGGTAGAAAACTACAGCATACAGGGTCATTTGCCCCACTATCCTTTTTTTGTAAATACAATTATAGGAATAAATGAAAGGCATCAGAAATAGTAAATGCCTGGCAAATATATTACTTCTTTCCTCTTAAGTTCTTTAAAATACATAAATACTGCTAAAATTAAAATTATAACATTGTCTAATAGTTCAGTGTATGCAGATGTAATAATACAACAACTACACAAAAGGAGAAGGGCAGAGGGGCTTTTATTTTAACATTTCTATGCTTTATTTGAAGGATAAAACATGAACTATGAATAAATTGTGAAAATTTGAGTGTCTCTAGTGCAAATATGGTAGATAGAAGATGGATAAATGGATAGATAGATAAGTAGATAGGTAGAGATTGATAGATGGATAGATGAATGATAGACAGATAGATAGATAGACAGATAGATGATAGAGTCCATAACAAAAGATCAATTAAAATGCAATACTCAAAAATGTTTAAAGAAAAAAGTCGAGAATGAGAAACAGAAGTAAAAAGAAAAATAAAAACTTAAAAAGCAGAGAGAAAATTCATAACTAAACAGCAGAATGAAATCCAACCATTGTCAATAATTCTGTTAAATGCAAGTATACACTAATTACAATAAATACATTTTCAGATTTCATTAGTAAAAAACAGACCCAAGTATATAATGTCTACAAAATCTTACATTAAATGTAATTACAGAAACAGGTGTCTTAGTCCACTCGGGCTGCTATCACAAAGCACCTTAGACTGAGTAAATTATAAACAATAGAAATGTAGCTCTCACAGTTCTGAAGACTGGTAAATCCAAGAAAAGTCACCTGTAGATTTGGTATCTGGTGAGGGCCTACATTCTGCCTTACAGATGATGCCTTCTCATTGTGTCCTCACAGGGTAGAAGCTGTAAATGTACTCCCTTGGGCCTATTTTTAAGGGCACTCTTCACATTCAGGAAGGCTCCATCATCATGACCTAATAACCACCCAAAGGGCTAAACTCCTAATACCATCACATTAGTGATTAGTTTACAATGTATGAATTTGGGAAGGGGTGGGAGAGGACACAAACATTCAGATCATAGCAACAGGTTAAATAACTTTTAAATATCCAATGTGTTAAAGATGAAGTCTCAAGAGAAATGAGGATATGTTTTAAATTGATTGAAAGTAAAAAGTTCAACATGAAAAATTTGAGGGATACTGCTAAAGCAATAGTCAGAGGTCAATTTATAGCATTAGATACTTAGATCAAAAATGAAGAAAGGTAGCAAATAATCCACATGTCCATTTTACACAACAGGAATAACATCAAAAACAGAGCAAGAAGAAAGATTAGGTTGGTGCAAAAGCAATTACACTTTTGCCATTACTTTCAATTTTTTTGACATTGAACCTAATAAATAAATAGAAAATAGAAAAAAAATCAATAAAATTAAAAACAGAAAAACAATAAAAGAATATCAGTGAAACCAAAAGTTGTTTTTCTGTGAAGATAAGTAAAATGAATAATCTTCTAGACAGATCAAAAGGGAAATGGTACCTATTACCCATATTACCACATTGGAACAAAAAAGACGATATCATTCATACAGTAATATAATGATAGGATACTATAAACAATAGTATACCCCAAAATTAGACAACTTAGATAAAATGTACTAGTTCCTCAAAACATGCATGCTATTGTTGTGGCTTTCCTACTTTCACTGCAGCAGAAGGGAGTGGTACCTAACGACTTCTTCACACTTGTAGCTGAGCAAGTGGAAGGAAGTATTACAGCTCTGTACCAGTGACCACAGCTTGGCAAGGCAGAGTAGGATTTATTAAGCAACAGAAAAGGCTCTCACCAGAGAAGGGATCTAAAAGAGGATTGCTGGCTGCAGGGCTAAGTTCAGAGTGTTTCTGCACTGGGAAGGAGTTGAAGTGTGTTGACTGGTCTGTGGGCCATTTTGAAAAAAGCACCGTTCAAAAAGAGACACGATAGTGTAAAGAACCAACTCAAGGCAGAAGTGAAGGCTTAGCCCGCAACTAATTGGGGCCTGCAGTGATGTTTGACTCTATGCAAATGAAGACTTGGCCAGTGGCCAATCACATAAAGATGGGTATATGTAAAATAGGTGAAAGGTAAGGACCAATAGGGAAGAAGCACACCAAATGAGAGTGGTAGTCCTGACTCTGGTCTGTGGATTCTATCTGGGAACTGGCAGCTCAGTTTTCAGGTCTTAGAGAGTCCTTGGCTTGAAGGTCAAGTTTCACTGGGGACCCATCCCTGCTTGGCAAGGAATTTGCCTGTCTCCTAGCACTATCACTATCAAGATTCAGAGAACAAATAAACCACCTGAATCTATTAAACAAATTAAATATGTTACATAAATTGAAGTTGTACTTAATGATCCTTTTTTTTTTTAATAATATATACTTTTTATTGCATTTTAGGTTTGGGGGTACATGTGAAGAACATGCAAGATTGTTGCATAGGTACACACATGGCAGTGCGATTTGCTGCCTTCCTCCCCATCACCTGTATCTGATATTTCTCCCCATGCTATTCCTCCCCGACTCCCCACCCCACACTGTCCCTCCCCTTTTTCCCCCCCGACAGACCCCAGTGTGAGATGCTCCCCTCCCTGTGTCCGTGTGTTCTCATTGTTCAACACCCGTCTATGAGTGAGAATATGCAGTGTTTGATTTTCTGCTCTTGTGTCAGTTTGCTGAGAATGATGATTTCCAGGTTCATCCATGTCCCTACAAAGGATGTGAACTCATCGTTTTTGATGGCTGCATAATATTCCGTGGTGTATATGTGCCATATTTTCCCTGTCCAGTCTATCATCGATGGGCATTTGGGTTGGTTCCAGGTCTTTGCTATTGTAAATTGTGCTGCAATGAACATTCGTGTGCATGTGTCCTTATAGTAGAATGATTTATAGTCCTTTGGATATATACCCAGTATTGGGATTGCTGGGTCAAATGGAATTTCTGTTTCTAGGTCCTCGAGGAATCGCCACACTGTCTTCCACAATGGTTGAACTAATTTACACTCCCACCAACAGTGTAAGAGTGTTCCTATTTCTCCACATCCTCTCCAGCATCTGTTGTCTCCAGATTTTTTAATGATCGCCATTCTAACTGGCATGAGGTGGTATCTCAATGTAGTTTTGATTTGCATTTCTCTAATGACCAGTGATAATGAGCATTCCTTCTTAAAGAGAATATCATAGACCCATATGGTTTCAGGGACAAATTTTATTGAGGAAGAAATAATACCAATATATACAATATCTAGAAAGTAGAATAGAAGAAAACACTTTCCCACTCATCTTTAGAAGTTAGGACAGCCCTGATAAGAAAAATCTAACAAGAGCAGCAGGAGAAAAAAAGAGCTACAGACCACTATCCCTCATGTACCTAGATTTACATTTCTCAACAAAATATTAGCAAGTCAAAGTAATTAAGATGGTGTAATCTTGACAGAAACCATTCCTATAGCTCAGTAGAACTGAACAGTCAGTGCAGAAATAGAATCACATAAATACTACCAAATCATTTTTGGCAAAGGTACAAAACCAATTCAATGGATAAACAAGTCTGGTTAATAAATAGTGACCAAAAAAATTAAACTCCTTAGGTCAACACACAAACAAACCAAATAAAATCTTCAAGCTAAATTTTATGTATCAGACATGAAATAACTCAAAACAAATCATAGATCTGAATTTATTTAAAACTATAAAACTTTAAATAGAAAACATGGGAAAATAGTTGTGTGATCTAGGGTTTGGTAAAAGGTTCTTAGACCTGACACTTAAATATATTTTGTTTGATAGTAAAACAGTTACCTCAGCTCTCTTTTAGTTACTGTTTGCATGGAATAATTATTTTCATCCTTCTCTTTTAACTATTTGTGTCTTTGGAGGTATAGAACATCTATCTCAATCTGCATAATGAGATTATAAAAGATACTTTAAAAATTATCTTCCTACTCTTTTTGCATTTTTCAAATGTTCTCCAGTAAACCTATACTACTTTTATGATCATAGACCATTAGCACAAATTCAAACAAGAAAACTACTATAGCAGTGTACAGGAGGAAATGTTAATTCTAACAAATAACAAAGCAAGTGAGAAATGAAAATAATTTCTTAAAGGCTTGTAAGGCTTTTTGCAATTTATATGAGGATAACCAAGTAAATTCTAGAAATTTAAAAGATTAGAGGATAATATTAAACTGCTAAAAACAGAAAATATTCATGGAGGAGTTTAAATATCATCTGAGACTGATCATTTTTAAAAAATTGAAGAATTTCCAAGTATAGGAAAAGACAGGAGCAAGAGACATAGAGAGTTTGGAAATTAGAGGGTACATTTGGAAGATACATGCCCAACTTGTGTGGTTTGTTTTTAAGATTACATTTTTTAATTTTTTTTTTTTAATCTGTCTTTCCTTAGATGTATAGGTGCAGTGGGATGATGTCTCTGGAGTAGTCTCCACTAACTTCCTGAATCACCGACTCCTTTGCTATTTTATAATAGGTAGCTTAGAGAGCTATTGCCCTTTCATAAAAGATTACTCTTTCTGTTTACTTTAGGCTTCATATAAAATTAAAATATGCATCCACTGGCTGGGGATATGTAGTTAATATATAATTAGTTATCTTCAGAAGGCCAAGCCTGCCTGACATACTCGAGGCTGGAGAAGGACTGGAGGATCAGGAACAGTTTCAGTAGCATGCAGTAAGCTGCATTCCTCTTTCTTATCCTCTCAGCAGGTTTATTTGCAGCTATGAACCCTGAAGGCACATCTGAGTACTGATACAAAGTCACAGCTGCCGCTGGTACCTTCAGAGGTTCTGACACTGGTACCTTCAGAGGTTCTAACGCTGGGGAGAGGCAACTTCATTCAAACTGCATAATGTTTAGCTGAATACGTTTTTCTCTTCTGTCATTTATTTTCTCCATACCAAACATTTGTGCCTGTAGTTAATCTGGCATAAATTCCTGCACCATGTGACATTTTCCTCCTTCCATCTCTCTGGCATGTGCCTTTTTCCTCAGGGAACAGCATCATTCTCTAACCAACGTATTAACATAAAACTCTAATAAAATAATGCATTTTTATCCTGGCCTTGGAACTTCATCATTGGCAAGACAGCTTAGAGGCATGAAAGAAATCCAGAGGTGGATTACTCTTAGGAAAGCCCCAGAAGATCCAGATTAACTCCAAAGTGACCTTTTTTCTCTTCAATTCTACCTCACTGTTTCACAACAGTAGTCGTGAGCCTTCACATTGTCCTCTCATTTGCCTCTATGTAACAATAACCATGTAACTGTTAAGTCAGAATGATATCAAAACACCACTTTTTTTCTGTCCCTGGAGAAGGCCTGACATTGGAGGTGACATTTGATATGGGATTTCAAAGGTTAGTAAAAATGCTGAAAACCATATATGATTGAGCATTTACTATGTGCCAGAAACGGAATTAGCTCATTTAATCTTCACTGCAACCTGCAAGTTACATTTGTGTCCCCATTCATGGATGAGGAACTGAAGCCCAGAGAGGTGAAGTAAATTCCTGTGGTCATTCAGCTAGGAAGTAATCAAGCTAGGCTTCAAATTCATCCAATCAGGCTTCAGAATTTAAATTCTAAACATAGAAATAAAAAGATGAAGGGAATATTACACATACCAAAAAAAAAAAAAAATAGAATGCAGAGATATCAGCTTCTAAGGTCTTTGTGTGGAGCAAAAGTGAGGATTTTAGTGCAGCTCAAATGTAAATTGTGTTGAGAGAGAAGCTAGAGATGCGATAAAGAATTTTGAGGATAATAACTGGAAGAACAATGAGGATTTGGAAATAGGCAGATAACATTAACCTCTAAAAGTTATAATATGAAATAAATATGTAATGGATTAGAGCTGAGATGCAAATTCAATTTAAACAGACTGGCACTCTCCAAGATTAAGACTTTGACTATGACCTAATTAAATATATTAACTTATATTTTTTAACAGCCAATCCAATATTTTTCAGCAATAGAATTACACAGAAAAATGAACCAAATCCAACAACTGCATTCTGTATGCACCACAATCCAGTGAACAGGGTGAGTTTTACTTTAAAATATTCATCAGAACATCAGATGATGATGAGACTGTTGGTAGTATCATCAAATTAAGAAACTCAGCGGACTGAACTTTTCAGAGTAAATCCTTTTTTCCCCCATGAAATTGTATGTATAAATTCAGTATACAATACAGAAGAAAAGACTGTTTAGATACAGAAGGCTTGGAAGACCTAGATCACGGAGAACTCAGTTTCTCTTTATATCTCTTTATATCTACAATAATAATATAATTGATATTTGAACAAACCACATCTCTGTGGAAGTTCTTACTTCATCGAGAAATCTTCTGATTATTAATTTTCTTCTCAAATAGATTCTATCACAGGAATGCGATGACCTGATCAGAAAATAGGTTCTGTCCTTGGTCCCTGGGATGCATCTACGCAAAAACGGCTCATCTAATACATCCGTCATTCATGTAAATGAGTATATTGGAATTCCCGTCTGTTTATTGGTCCTTCTGGAGTTAACTTGACCCAGTCATAATTACTCTTCTAATTCTTAAACACATGACCCTTCTCTAGGTCACTCTACACCACCTCCTCAGTGTCTTCTTTAAAACAATGCTTTATGTGCCATGCTCAGAAGCTCAAATTTAATCTGTTGGCAATGGAGAGCCAACATTTATTTTTTTAAGGAAGGGATTTGCATATGTCTACTGTAGTAAATATTTGGAACTATAAAGTATGGATAGGACAAGGGTGGGGAACATTTCATCTTCTTTTCATCCCACCTAACTTCATGTAACTAATCACCCAATAGTAATCTTTATGCCAACTCAGTACCCACACAATTTCGAAGGCTGAGGATGGAATAATGAACAAAAGAGACAAATATGTTTATCCTCCTGACCCTTACATTCTAGAGTGAGAGAAAAACAATGTAAAACAAATAAACAAAAAATTCAACTATTACACAGAGCGTGGGTCAGCCACCTGCAATAAATCTGGCCTGTTACCTGCTTTGAGAAATACAGTTCTATTGGAGGAGATGACATCCATTTGTTTAAATATTATCTATGGCTGTATTCATGCTGCAATGGCAGAGCTGAGTAGTTGTAAGAGAGACTGTAGGGTCTGCAAGCTTCAAATGTTTACTACTGGGTTTTCTGACCACTGGTAAATAGTATTTCAGTTTGTAGCAAATACAATAGAGTAAAATAAAGCAGAGAAAGGAAATAGTATGGGGCATTGCTACTATAGTATAATATAATAAATATAAGTAGTATAATATAATCCAAATGAATTAGAGGAGTGTTCAGAGATAGCCTTACTGAGAAGGTGTTAACTGAGCAAATACCACTTATCTTCCAAATCAATCTAGTTGACATATTTTATGGATAATCTCTCTGTGGATAATCTGTTCATGCAATGATAAATTGTCTGTATTAGTGCCTTTATATTTTGCACTTGTACAATTGCAGTAACACTGTGGCTTAGTTGTTCAATATCCATCTCTCTCCCTAGTGGTCCATTCCACATCATTCATCCAGATGAACCTTTCTGAATTATTCCACTCCCTGCCCAAAAAGCTTCTGCAACTTACCATTAACTATAGGATGATAGTCAAACTCCTTAGCCAGGATTCAACATCATTGCAAATCTTTTTCCTGGTGACATTTCCAGGATTATTTATTTTACTACCCACTAAACCACAGTCAAACGGTACTTGTCATGGTTTCTTGGCCATTTTTAGAAGATTTTCAGGCTGACTTTGATGCCTAGAATGTCCTTTCTTCCCACCCTTGCAGGGCACGGTGAAAAGTATTCCACTGTGCACAGAGGGCTGAAGCAGAGGAGCAAGGCGTGTAGACACTTGGGCAAGGAAGAGTTCAGGCAAAAACCCAGCATCAGGACTGTGCATGGTGTCTTTGAGCAGCAGGCTGGAGTGTCCTGGTGAATGGAGATGAGAAGGCAGGATGAGAGGTAAGGGAGGAGGCAGGAAAAAAAAAATGGTGGGAGTATAGACTGACTCAGTGAGAAGGGAACCATGGAAGCTGTTGAGGGTCTTCAAATGACTGAAATGTGATCAAAATTCAGTTTCAGCTTGCTGCAATAGACTATAAAGGACAGGCACAAAAGAAGACAGTCGGGAGATTGTTAGAATAGTGTAGGTGAATGCTGTCAGCATTGCGGGCCCAGGTGATAACTGTCACAGAAAAATTGTTGGATCAGTCTGGATAGCTTTGAAAGCAGAGCCTACAGGAGTTTTTGGTGTGTTGGATGTAGTTCACATAGCAAGAATGGAATTAAGTAGTAGCCCAAAGTTTTGGCCCATGCAAGCAGAGCTATAGAGGGGATATTCACTGATGAGAGAGATAGCAAAGGAGGAAAGGGAGAGATTATTTTGGAGGGCAGGGCTGGGGGTGGGAAATAGATCAGAAATTTGGTTTCAGACATACTAAGCTAGAAATGCTGTTTATACCTTCAAGGAAAAATATTTGAGTTGAAATATGTGAGTACTGAGATCCCAGGAAAAGGTACAGGTCAGAAAAACAAATATGTTCATGCCTACTTATTCATGTTTCCATCATGGAGATGTACAATTATAGTGTGCGGGAACAAACTACTTATCTGTGATTAAACTGTAGTTCAGTTTTACATAAAAAAAATATTCTGTGTACAGTTTTAATATCTATTGTATTTCCCTGGTATGCAACTATTATGTAAATCAAGAAAATATCACCCTTAAGTTTGGTTCAGAAGTTCCAAAAAAAAAAAAAAATACTATTCACCATTTTGGAAAGTTATATTGCTGACAGCAGTGTTTCCTGTAGTAATTGAATCATGTACGACATGTCTGAATTCTTCTGTTTTGGAACTATTACTTTTAGACCACTTCAATGTATAGAAGAAAACATCTCGTTTTTAGCCACCAGCACCATATAACTGAGCATTTACATAGTGTAATACCTATTGTTTTAGTATAAAAAATGTTTATTTTTTAACTTTATAGCATAGCTGGTACCTTATTATAAATTAATTTTTTAATTTCTATTTTATGTTATTTTCAAGGCTTTCAGGTATTATAATTTTTCTTCACTACCGCTTTTCTCTGGAAAGTCTTTTCTCTCTGTGTACACTGACATATGGTAAAGCATGCATACGTGCATAGGAATAGATACATTTCAAAATTGTAAAGGATTCCTACAAAATATCTATAATAAAAGAGAAACATTGGGTTTGACAGGGTTGAAATCTCTGCCTATCCTGTGCTCCCAGAACCACATATTCCAAATCCTCAACATACTTCAGGAAAAGCCTCCAGCCCTGCTCCCAGGAAACTCTCAAGGGACAGGGACAGATGATGAATGAGATACACAATTAATGAACCACACAATAGGGATTATCCAAACCATTAGGCTGGCTGGCCTTGTGGGTTTCTCTGCTTTTGCTCCATCGATTTCAGCTTTGAGTAAGTTTTAAAATAGCAAAATTAGCATTTCTACTACCTGTCTTCAAAAACATAAATAAAATGAAGTTTGCCTCTATCCTGTTCTCTGAGTTGAGCAAGGTTCATTTTCTAAGTCTTTTCTTCAATACCTCACCACACTTCTCAAGCCAGCCCAACCTTGGAAATAGCATTGATGATATTTTTATTTTTATTTGTCACCATTTATAATTCATCAGCAGATATTGCAGGTCTAAGCTGGCACTACTAATTTGATAAAATGTTCTCCAGCCTTCACCTCTTCTTACAGTGCCAATATTTGGGCGTTATATTCCTCCTACTTACGTGGTGAATATTCTTTCCCTGACAAATACATTCGTATTGAAAGATTTGAAATATATTCAGAATGTACTTGCTTAAGCAAGGCTTAGAAAGCTCTCAAATCCCTTTTAGTTGTTTGAGGTAACATTGCTCATTTAGAAAACCTGAGGCTCAAGAAAGAGGGTTAATCCAGGGCCAGGAAGATTTGAAAGGAAATGAAACAAGTATATAGACCATTCACACCGAGGCAACAGAAACATGAAGGCTTAACCACCAGGTGGCCATGGGCACAGGAGAACATATTCAAAATGAATTACCATAGGAGACCCAGTAGACTCACATCTCAGAACTCAGCATAAACTCTCTGCCTATAATTGGTTAAAGGTTTTGAAATATTTACTTTGAGGCTTAAAATATAAATTTAGAAATCTAGCCATCCAAATTCACCAGCACAAGAAATCTTTTAGAAGTTATATCAATACAAAGCACATACATGCGTGAATGTGCATGCATCGTGTGTGTGTGTGTGTGTGTGTGTGTGTGTATGTATGCCTGTGCATGTTGGTGTTACAGGAATAGCAAGAATTTTGCTTTGCTTTCTGTTATATCAAACTGATATCATATTTTTTTCTTTCTTTCTTCTATTTTTTTTTTTTGAGACGGAGTTTCTCTCTGTCACCCAGGTTGGAGTGAAGAGGAGAGATCTCCGCTCACTGCAAACTGATCATTGATCATTTGTTAAATGTCAGTTTCTGCCGCAAAACTCTGTATTTCATTAGGAGAAGGCACCTTTTATGTTTAATTTTCCTACCTCCCTATCACCTAGAAATATCTAGCAAATAGTTATTGTGAATAGATAAATGTAGGATGTCTAGCAAAATTAGAAATGAAAAATTGGAAATACATATAAAATTATATTTTAGTGATAATTCTTTAACTTCACAAATTTTCTCTTTTTAAATGTCTTCCTGAATACATTCAAATCTAAATACAATAAAAGAGTGATAATGTGATGTGATAGTTAATGTTTTGTTTCTTAGTTTTACTTGGCTGTGGGCATTAGTTCCTTTGTTCCATAATCTAGCAGACCAATAGTATTTCTTTTTTTTTTTTAAAGGATTTAATAATACTATCCAAGTGCCTAAAACACACTACCAAAAAAGAAAAAAAAAAGAGAAAAAAAAAGACCAATTGTATTTCTTATCAGCAGCTTTCTAAACAGTGATATATACTTGGGTAGGGTGACGAGAGAATTTACTACTAAGTAGAATTACAGAGACATTTTGATAAATTCTAGCAACTCTTATTCTAGATAACTAAGCATGAAATATTTAATGAATAAACTTTACTCACATTAAATATCATAATATTTATACATGTAAGAAACCATCTTTGTCAACAAGGCTTAATTGATATTGAGATAACGAGTTATTTTCCTTGGAATGACTTTTTAGTTATTAGGTGAAGAAAACTGTAAGAGAGAAACCATTATCTCCCAGAAACTCATCACTACATGTGGACCTTAACTAACACGGGTCCAATTTACATTTCCATTACTTCTTTGCCTCGGACCATGGATCAACTACTCAGTTCTTCACATCTTGCAATGGAGAAACGAGGAGAACCCTGAGTTAATGCAAACGTCTACCTTCTCCACTTCATAACACAAGCTGCTCAAACTGCCAGAGAGCAATACCATACATTAGAGTAACTGTAAACACAACGCAACTACATCAGCTCACAGTCCATCTTTTGATATGTTCCCTACTTATCTTCTTCTCTCATCCCCACAGCAGCTTTTCCAAGCCTTGACCATTGTCCCTAATGACACAGTATTGGCCAGTGTTTTCTGTTGAGGAACACAGAAAATACTACCTAATTGAAGTAGACAAGGCTTTGTTAAGTCTAGAAATAGTTTGTGGAATTGTTAGGAAGGCTGAAGAACAACTTTAGGCTAAGGTTCTAGAAATAACTCCCAGAGGCACACCATTGACCTAGTCCATGAAAGAAACTTTGCCTCTTCCATGCCCAGGGAGCTTTCACATCAGAAGTATACACCCTCAGTTGAGCTCAGAACCGTGCTGCTGTTGTCTGTGTGGGAAAACCACATGCTTCGTGTTCTGCCTCCTTTTCAAAACCTGCTCTGAATCACTTTTTCGCAGTATATCAAATTGAAGATACTAAAATACATGTCTAGTTTTTAACAACAAGGGAAAACTGAAGATACAGTTTTGGGGAGGATTCTACATTGGTAAAACAGAATTTATGCTATGAGAAGCTATCAAAATGTGAATAAGACATTCAATATACCTTCACTACTGCCCACTTCACAAATGTCCTCTCAATTTCTAAGAGGAAATCACATTTCCCAGAGTCCCCTTTCCCATAGCCACTTCGTATCTGCCAATGAGAGATATTCTTGTGGGATTTTCCAGGGGGAGAGGGAGGAAAAGCTATTTTTCTCTGGTGACAACGGCAGCCAGATGTGCAGGTAGATGAAGAATTTACAGTAGTTTAAGAATCACTCACTTATACAGACCAAGATACTTGGTCATATCTTTCTAAACGCTTTTGAGATTTCTCAAAGTTTTCCTGAGAATCGTTTAGGAATCTTCTGTTTTGTAACTGAAGACTGAGATTTTTCATGTTTGCCACTTGACCTTCATTCTCTCAGCATACGGACTATTTGTACAAACCACCAGTTCCTTGAAGTCAAATCCCTCATTCTTGCCTTTGAATAAATATAGCTTCTGTTTTCCCAAACAAACTTGATACATTCACATGCCACCATTTCCCTGATAATTTCAACAATGCACAACAAATAATCTCACTTCCCACTTTTCAGAAAAGAAAACAGAAGTATATGGGGAAAAAAAATACTGACTTCCTATTCATTATCATATCTGCATTTCTACTCCATGTTAGTTCTTTCTATTCTGTCCCAAAGGATGAAGTGTTTCTTTCCTTGTTGAGAGTTAATTCTTCTATTATTCTGTGATTTTTCAGTCTCTCTCTCCTCTGTATCTTTATTGTTTATCCTTCTGCTTGGAATGTTCTATGTCTCCTTCTTTAGTACTTTTTCTAAAGCACACAATCATCTAAAACTATCTCCCATATTAAATCCAAATGGACAGGAAAGCCATCTCATTCATCAGGATGGTTAAATCATGCTTTGGAAATGGCTCAAAAATATGAATACTGTGAAACAAACTAGCTTTACTTCCTCCTTATGTGAGGTATGTGTCCACTGTCAGTGGTCACAGAGCTCTGCTCATTCTGGTCCTTCAGAGACTTAGGATGACCCGGCCTCCACCACGTTACCACAATGCTTCAGGGTGCAGTGCTCAGACAAACAGAAGTTGGAGGATTGTGTACAATTCTTAATGCTTTTTGCCAGAAGTAACATATGTCACTTCCTTTTTAAATTAATGGCCAAAGAAGTCCTATGACCATGTCTAAATTTAAGGATCAAAACGGGCAATCCAGTTGTGGGACCAGAATAAATGGTGTTCTTAAAATGTTAATGAGCACTACGAACCTCTACCACAAACACACACGCCTTCGCTCAACAGACATAAGTGTCTCCCATACTTCAGCCAAACTGCTGCCATCAGTGGTCTGAATTTTATCACCTGCATTTCCTTTTATCCCATCTTCTTTCCAGAAAACTACTACCTTTTTTCTAGAAACAGAATTGGCAATCATTTCCTTTGAGGATTGTTAAATTATCCAGTGATGCTGTTGAGAAATCTGATGCAGTTCTGATTTTTTATCTGTTACATATGGGTTTTTATTGTCCTGTCCAATGTTTAAGTTATTGTCTTTATTCCTAGTGTTCTAAAACTTTGTGATATGGATTTTTCTTTGTTTATGATGTGGGTCTCTTCTTATTTACTGTGTGGAGTATTTTCTTCTTCAAATTGGGTTTTCAAACATTTAATAATTTTCTTCTCTGTGTTCTCCATTTTCTGGTTTTCTGGAATTCTTATTAGTCTTAGACTGACACTTTAATACTTTTTCCTCTTTTATGTTTTCAATTCTCTTTTTCTGAGACAGTTACTTTTATCTTTTAACACTTCTGTGATGATTTCATGTCTTTCATAATATTCTCATTTTCCAAGATTATTTATATCATTCATGCTCCTTTCAGAGAATTTGCTGTGATTTCACAGATGCACTCTCTTCTTTTACCTTTCTGAATATATCCATGGGTGCATTAGTGATTCTGGTGGTTTTCTTCTGTTCTTTACAGACTCTCTTTCCTCTCATTTTTTTTTTCTATTCATTTCCTTTGATTTTTGACCTTTGTATTAGAAGCTTTCTTTAAAATATCATTTTAATCTTGATTGTCAGGTCACTTAAGAGATAAATGTTAAAATGCCTTTAGGAAGCTTTGTGTGCAACGCAGCTCCTAACAAGAAGTAAACTTCATTGTGCGATGTGTGAGCAGGAACCTTAGAATTTTGTTAGGAAAAGCCCTTACTGTAAGTAACTACATGTCTTTTCTCTTCTTGTCATTATTTTTCCCAGAAAGAAGTACCTAGATACCATAACTTGCTGGTGCAAGTCTGTCTGTCAGTGTTCTGGGAGTCTGTCTGAGTTATCTATTGCTGCATAACAGATTAGCCCAAAACAGTGGCTTCAAATAATATTAGTCATCTCGCAGTTTCTGTGACCAAGAATTTGGATGGTCCTTAGCTGGGACTTCTGGTTCTAAATCTTTCATAAGTAGGTTGAATAATCATCCCAGTTTTCCCAGGACTCTGCTAGTTTTAGCCTCACAAGTCCTGGGTCCTGTAAAATCCTTCCGTCTAGGGCAAATCAGGACATGTGGTCATCCTACAAGTCTGTAGTTATCATAGAGCTCTGTTAAGGATCTCTTTCTAGAGTGGTGGGCAGGATATAGTTCCATGCAGGCAAGTGGACAAAGGTCTTATTTATTTATTTATTTATTTAGAAATGGAGTCTCACTCTCGTCACCCAGGCTGGAATACAGTGGCGTGATCTCAGATCACTGCAACCTCAGCCTCCTGGGTTCAAGCAATTCTCCTGTCTCAGTCTCCCAAGTAGCTGGAATTACAGGCTCCTGCCACCACGCCTGGCTCATTTTTGTATTGTTAGTAGAGATGGGGTTTCACCATATCGGTCAGGCTGGTCTCGAACTCCCAACCTCAAGTGATCCACCTGCCTAAGCCTCCTAAAGTGCTGGCATTACAGGTGTGGGCCATCATGCCTGGATGTCTTCCTTATTTTCTTCCTCTGAGGACCTCTTCATAGAGCTTGCTTTGTCAGACCCAATAAACAAGAAGTCAAGATAAATGCCAGCAAGAGTAATAACAAGACAAACATTATAGTCTTGTCAGTCATGGAGGTGACAGCTTCTTTAGCATATTCTGTTTATGAGAAACAAGTCATCAGGTCCAGGCCACACTTAGGGTGGAAATTCCAAAAGGATGCAAGCACTCGGAAGTGGTGAATAGTGAGTGAGTGCTGGAAGCTGCCCAGCACAGAGTCCAAGAAGGGACTGGGCTGGGTGGGGAGGGGACTTAAGGCAGATTGGAACTGAGTTCACATGATTTCAAAATTGCCCCTCACTGTGTGAAGCATCCCCAAAACAACACTCTCTCCAATTCAACTCCTCCAGAGAGTTAATACGGAGGTCAGGAAGGTGATGTTATCCTCTGCGTGGGGTGGTGGATGATACCTAGAAGTATTTAATAAAATGCATCTTATGAAGATTTTCAATCAATCATCCTATTCATAGTCCCACCAGAGACCCTGACCTCTGATGTGCCACATCCTTCAACTCTAGAGCCTTTTGAGTATTTGGAAACACAAACAGGTCTACTTACTGCCATCACCTAACTACCTTCCCCTTTAGCCACTGAGCTTTTGGCTTTCCCCTTTAAGTTTAATCATTTTTCTCTAATAAAACTGTTTTCTGTCTGCCTACATGTAATCTCATTTTTTGCTAAGTCTTCCTATATTAACTATTCTTTTATAACCTGCTTTTTACACTCTTTTAATCTCAAACTAGTGGTGTTTCAGAAGGAAGTAGGATAAACATATGTATTCAATCTACCAGGTTAAATCTAAATCCTATTTCCTTAAAATCTATAATCCACCCTCTTTTCAACTCTCACTATCATAGTTTTATTTATGCATCTCCAGTGCCTGCTCTAGTCACTAACACATGGTAGGTACTTTAAATATTAGCTGAAACCAAAGTAACAGGACTCTGTTAGGCATAATGTAACCTAGAATAATTGAGAAGAAATCTTGACATAGAAATACACAAGCAAGGAAACCAAAATATGTCATCTACGTATTGTTCTCAAGTGTTAAGAAGAAAAATAAACAGGGCATGGGGAACGTTGCTTAGCACTAGATCCATGAAGCCAGGGAGTTTTGTTTTATTCACAATTGTATCCCTAGTATCTAGAACACTGGCTGTCATATAGAAGATACTGAATGCTAAATAAATGTTTGCTTCCCGCATGGATATAGCATGACAGTAAGTATACTGCAAAATAAAAACACTTGGATGCGAAGTGACAACAGCTGGATTACTTCAAGCAAGGTTACATCCCACTGAGATCCATGACTTTAGCTCTAAACCATAGACAATAATGTTTACCCAATAGATACTGCTTTGACATTCTGGGACAATGTATGCCACTGCACCTGGTCAAATTCTCCCATCTAGTATTTTCTTAAAATACATATTTGTTTTCCTATTCCAGAGAGCAAAAAATCACATTCAGAAAAAAAATGTATTACCATTTCATAGTCTGTTACTAAATAAACATCCAAATCCCTCAGATTATGTATTATTTTAAAGTCAGTTATGGATATCACACATTTTCTTTCTCTAAGGACTATATATGTATGTGTATAATGAGAGCGAGCCAGCATTCTGAAGGAGTTTGGTAGTTATCCTGACCTGCCATTTAGTAGAGGGAGAGCCTCTCATGTTGGCAAGGGGACTGTATAGAAATTTATCCTTTCTCAGTAATAAAATGTAATTTTTCTTTCCTGTTATCAGGGGAAACTGTCTCTTCTTACCCATTTAAGAGTCTTGATATTCCCTCTACCTAAGACTCTGATCCAAGTCCTCCCCTTCCACACTGCTTCCATACTGACCGCTTGCTGACCTTAGCAGTGTAAGTCAAAGTTGGAGCTAATAAAAGCTGGCAGATACCTAAACTCTTAACTGAATCTTTAGTTCTTTACTGACTTTCCCCTTCTCATCCCTCCGCCTTTCTTCTTTCTATCCCTCTTATTTTAGAAAGAAGTTTTTCATTGGTGAACAGAAAATATTTAGGTATCTGACATCTCCAGAGTGGTGGTGATTGTATTGTGCATTAACCTGAAAGTTCAGTCCCAGCTTAATAGGCCTGAAGAGGAATGGATGTACATTGGCTAAACCAAGAGATGGGATTGCTACCTAAATAACTAATTCATCTTCATAGCAGATGGATGTCAAGGATATTCAAGAGCAGATACATCCAAGGTCATGCCAATTAGTTGTGGAGGGAAGCCTGATGAGAAGTTAATTTAAGATATAAACAGCCTTTTTTCCCAAACTTAGGCTCATAATGAACATCTTACATAGTTGAAAGGCTTTGGAAAGATATCCAAACTCTTCCAGGGCCGGTGATAACCTGGGGATGAATTTTTCATAAAATAATGCATCCATTTGGAGGCATTATTAGCACAGAGGGAAATTATGGACTTGGCAATTTCTCCTTAACTGCTTCACAGCTGGTTTTTCCTATTCACTTGCCTTGTTGGACTCAATGTCAATAAGCAGATATTGCTTATTCATAACGCTTAAAAATGAAACTATAGATGATAAGAAACATTGGAGTTGATTATATATTTGGTCCTAAATTGGAATGGTGCTCTACTTTAGAGAAAGTTGTGTGTACTACCTCTTCAACAATCTTTTAACACTGAAAACCAATATTCAAAGTTCATGTAGATGAAGACTCCATATAGATGGATCCTCCTCTCACATAAGGGAGCTGCACAGATCCTTATCTCATACTTTCTAGCTCCCGAAAACTATTGATTCCATTTTGTCAGACAGAGAGTTGCCAATTATTAAAAGTGATTAGTGATATATGTAAGACGGTGGGATATGTGATTGCCCGTTTAAAACTTGCCTTTGCTTTTGTGGTTCAAATCGGCTACTGACTTTGTCTGGTGATGCCGCCCAATAGCTTTATTTGCTGTCAAGATTGGTTGCCTCTCCAGTTTCTCAGCAGCCAAGATTATGCTAGGTGGTTCAATGTCCTGATGGCCCTTGATTTCTCTGGTGTCATCGGAGATGAAGAAGGAAAATTTGCTCGAGGGAAAAGATCACAAAAAGCAGAACAAGCCACAGGAACTCTTTACGGCTCAGGAGTATGAAAAGTTTGTCATAAGGCAACCTCAGCAAGAACCTTTGTATTTCCGCCTTTCACAGATGGATGGCCCCCTGTGTCGGCAGCCCAGCTTGTGCTTAGAATTTTCCATTTTGCTGAGAGCTCTGTTAAGCTAATTTGATATTTTGAAACTCTGTTGCCACCATTCTTATTTAATAGGAACTAATCAGTTCTGTATTCTGTTGTGCCCTGTTGTTGCTAGCAAAGCTAAAACAGGACGTTTTGATTAATTTTCATGTGTGCTGAGCAATATATTCTGATAACTTTTAATACATTGACTTTAGAATATTCACATGCACATTCTGAGTCTGATGTTTTGACTTGTGGCAGGTGTTCAGTTATGGAGACAATATACTTCCAGGATGAAAATGCCATCAGTGTATAACATGCTTGTACGGACATTTACAAAGCACAGAGCATGGCTATCCAGAGCAAAGGACAGTGAAAACATTTTCCTGAATAAATGTCTCAACAGTACAACATGCTATGGAGTTTCAGGAGATTTTCCCAAAGGGAAACAACTGCAAAATCCGTTGATATTATCCTTATAGACATAATCATTCCTCATCTTCTCTAAAATTCTGTCACTTTAGAGGCATTCGTCTACTGACTCTTCGTTTTGAACACTATATTCTCTATATGGATAGACTATCACATTCTGCTATATTCTAATTTTCAGACAGCCCTAAATAATAGGAAAAACTATATACTTGACCAGTGTGGTCATTATAATCATATTGCAAACAATCATTAGTTTTAAGGTTTAGCCACGATTTCCTTAAACATCCAACTACAATGTTATCTTTAAACATGTTCTATTTTATGAAAATATAGTACATACTCAAATGTTCTAAACACCTGTGTTGCATGGAATAAAGTTAGCAACGTAATAGATTAGATGATTTAATAATAATAATGGCTAACATTTATTAAACTCTTACACATAGAGCCTCTCCTGAAATCTTTTGCAATAGTGTATCTCTTATTGGTTTACTCAAAATATCTTTCCATCGCCCTATTGAGTGACACTGGGTTTACCCTTTATTGAAGTAAAAACACTTGTGATAATACACTGAATTAAATAGAGAAACACAAATCTTTGCTTGAGTCACCCTTGGCAGAAAAAGGCCATTGTTAGAAACCATCTTACTCTCTCAGCTTCAGTGAATAAGAGACATTGAAATTTGCAAAAGACACATCTCAGGTAATCAGAGAGCTTGGGCCATTGGAGACTTCAGGATATTCTGAAGTATGTTTCAGCCTTCAAGCAATGAGTTCCTTAGTTTCTATAAATGAGTCATGAGCCACTATACGATGATGTACACTTCTGGGCTGTCACACACAAGCATAAGAGGGGGTAAATAAGTCTAAGAAATACTGTGAGATTTATACTGCAGAATGCCTCATAGCTTTTAAGGCATCATAATAAATCTTAAAAAACTTGACAGACAACTCAGTTTTTGTTTTAAACAAATTTGTCGCTCTCTCTCCCCATCTCCCTCTCCGAGAGATGACTAATTTTCTTTTGAATCTCACTGTGGGAAATGTTGTTTTAGATGATTAGAATATTATTCAGAATTAAACATACAATAAAATTTCATAAATACCTGCTGATGTATTTAGGATAACCTGCATCTTGTTAAATATAATACTCAAATAACTTAAAATGAATGGCAACATAAACAGATTTTTCCTAATGACAGAAGGGACAGGATGCAGAAAAGCAATAAAGCGTATTTGGACCTCACCCTTAGGTTGCTCACAGAAATAATATCTAGCCTGTTATCTTGGTGGTGATTATGAATTCCACATAAGATGGTTTACAAAACGAGGAAAATAGTAGTCAGTGTGGTACTAGTGATACCTGGAGTTATAAGACCACAGCTAAAATGCCAGCATTGCAATGATACTTTGGGTGCTTCTGGGACAATAATGTTACATATTACACAGTATTGTTTTAAGAACTAAATGAGACAAGAAGTATGAGAATGCACTTGATAAAACCTAAAACACTATCATAAGATTTTCCCAAACTAAAGTTCATTGACATATTGTGACAGGATTACTAACTTTTGTTATATTTCGAGTTTTATTTCAATGATAATCTTACAAAACTTACTTTTTACAGAATTTATAGATTTCACTTTCACTCTACAATACTTATTTTATATGATTTTGAAT
Organism: Alouatta palliata; assembly: GCA_004027835.1. NCBI lineage: Eukaryota > Metazoa > Chordata > Mammalia > Primates > Atelidae > Alouatta > Alouatta palliata. The sequence goes on from PVKV010006133.1 coordinate 63,260, forward strand.
CAAAATGTATTATCAAAATGTAAGATCTTGTTTTCTTAAATCCATGTTTCTCAAACTGAGATCCATGGCCATCTTTCTGAGTTCTGTGAGAAATAAACTTACTTCAAGTGGTTCTTGGAACACACAATTGTGAGAATCACTGCTGTGTAATATCTGTATTACCTTATCTACAGAACTTTTAAGAGCAGCTGAGGAGGATGCTTGCTGGGAGGGAAAATGGATCAACTTTCTCCACATCTCTAAAATGATTTTACAAAAGCCTCATTTCGAAATTTGATTCCAGGATTTCAGACCTGAGAGTTCACATGATTGTTAAACATGCAATATCAATAAAGTATCCACTAAGCAGAAGGAAGATGTATGTGAGGTCTGTAATTCAATAAGCCATAATGCAGTTTAATTTAAAAACAGTACTGAATAAAAGTACATGTGATGACTTTATATTATCACCAATGAGAGAGTTAACATTTTTTTTTCCCACAAATTTTAAATCAATTGCCACACCGTGGCAACGCCATCTTATGTTGAATGTCTGAGATTTCTCTATCCTCTAAGTGCTGGTAAAGACCTCCAGTTTGTCTGTCCCCAAACGGGGCTTCATCTTCATGAAGCATGCAGGCAGAATTCCAGTTAGGGTGGTCGCTAAGGTGCTCAGAATCCTTGGCACTGAGACATCAGTGAAGGAAAGCTCTCTCCAGGTGGGCTTCTGTGTTTCCTCAGATCTGCCCCTTCAGGTCTCTCTCCAGCAGATGTATGTATTCCCTACACCACACAGGTTAGTCTTAGTACAAGAAGGGGGACTTCGCAGAGGGTTCCTGTTAACACCTTACACAGTGTGCATGCCCTTGAGATCAGCCAGTGACTTGCAGGATCTTTTAGAGGCTTCAAGGATTCTGTCAGTGAAAGGGAATCTCATGCATTTGATACCTAAAAGTGAAAATATCCAGCATCACTCTTTGTCTGCAGCTTTGAGTATCTCATGAGTGGGATCCTTGATTCTGATACATATCTTTTTTTCCTCTCTTTCTCTCTAACAGTACAGCATCCCCCAAACTTCATAAGAACAAGTTATGAAAGATTAATAGAGCTAAAGGTTTCTAGTTAGTGAGCACTCTATTGTTTGAAAGTAAAATATATGAGGCTCCAAGGGACAGCATGTACTCGGAACAGGTAAAAAACTAGAATAAATAAAAATAGTAGCCAGATTCGGCCTCTTCTCTTGTTTTCATGCTGATTGTTACCATTTTCTGTCCCAATTTTAATGAGCTTAATGGATTTATTTTTTGTGTGAAGGGTAAAGGGCCTTCAGAACTGATTAAAGGGCCTTCATAGAGAAGAACAGATGATATTGCAATTAATTTTAGACTCAGTTCATTGTGAAAATGATCAGCTTGAATAAGTATATTACCACAACCATAAAGGTAATAATTATGACTAAACATTTATTGACCACTTACTACATCAGGTTCTGGTTCAAGTGCTTTGAATTTACTGATAATAATAAACACAATTTACAGATAAATTATTTAATTATGGCATTGTTAGATAAAACGTGTCAGATCTGGGGTTCAGACTCTTGCAATTTGGTTTCCATTAGTTCTTAGCACCAAGAATCTGACTGCAGAAAGAATAATTGGATTTTAAAATCAGTGAACTCTAGTATTTTACTCTAATATTTAAAAGATTATAGGTCAGAGATAAATAGGCGTTATATTGAGAAACTGAGAAAGGGGACATAAATTTGATTTTTAATATTACCAATAACAATTATATGACTTAGGGAAGTCATTTGACCTTCTGGGATCCATGTTATTCATTTGATAAATAAAGGAGTTGGATTAAATCTGACACGACAAATACCTGGTAAACATGCTAATCTCCTAGTCTATCTTCTTGTTATAAAACATTGCCCTTCTTTTTTTACTGAGTTTAAAGATAGTATTACAACCTTCTCAACTCAGCTTTCCAAAGAATCTTTTTTGATTGATTGGAGCCGGTGTGTGAGATAAAACCTAGTTTTCATCCATGGACAATATGCTATATAAGCTTTCTTCCATTTCTAATATTAAATGGTTCTTTGTATTTCATAACATAATTACATAAATGGGGAGAATCTGAGTGTGTGCTTTAAAGGAGATGAGCAGAGCAAGCTGCAGATAGATTCAGAGGAGAGGGAACTGAATACTGAGAAATATGAAGACACCATCTGAGTCTTGAAAAATATTTTCAAGGCTGATTCATGCCTGTGTCTTGAACAGCAGGAAGCCTTCTCCAATAAGAAAATTTACTTCCCTATCTAGGCCCTGCTCACTTTCTCAACAACAACAACAAAAAAAAAAAAACAGAGCACTGAATTTATTACTAGTACAATGAATTACTCATTTAATCACAGGCTTGGATCATGCTGTAGCATGGTCTCCCTAATTGTTTTATTTTCCATATATGTGAATGTGTCGTTATCCACAATCTCATGTTTGCTTTCAGACCACATGCTAGCAAAGAGCAGGAATATTGTTCTGTATGATATTTAGATAGTCACATGTATTTAGATTTCTATTAAATATTACTCAATGATAATAAAATAAAGAAAATGAGTAGGAGAAAAGAGAAGATAAATTTTGATAAGGGCATGATTCAAGTCACTATTGAGATTAATCTGTGGGAGAAGGCCTTACATATGATGAAAAGCTTAATGAGCTTAAAATTCTAAAATGAATTCTGTATGCTCTTATTATTTTCTCTTTATTGGAATCCTTACTTCTCTGGGTGGTCTTTGTTTGAGTCCCACGCAGCTGCTTTTTAAGGCAATATTCCCCTTTCTTGGATGTCTCTCTTTTTGTTACAAAGGCCAAAGATGAAAAGCAGCTTATGTAAGACTGATTAGATACACCTTTAATCTAATGGAGGCCCTTTTCTTATAGAGGTTTGTAAATAGATTGTTTCTCAATGTATCACATTCTAAGTCTAAAAGCAGCAGGCAGCTGGATAAAGATTCAGAGACTCAAGAACCTTGTTTAACTCATCATACCAATCAATACAAAAAATAGACGATACATGGTATCTTTCAAGAAAGCTGAGGGGGCAAATGGCATTTAAAGGAAGAATAGGAAAGTTCTGCTTTTAAAAATGGTGAAGTGGTTTGTATCAGGTAGATCCTTTTCATCAGAGTAACTTTTTAAATGCTGAATTAAAAGGACCCTGGAGAGAACGGAACATATTGAGGTAAGGAAAAAGTTATTTGCTGCTTCTTCCACTTGGGAATTCACCAATGAATAGCAAGAGGCATAACGGGCAAACAACATAAAAAACAAGGCTTTTTGAAAATATATGGGAGACAAAAAAAAAAAAAAAAAAAAACTATTAAGGATCATGGCTAACAAGATATCAGGGCTGTGGGGCCAAAAACGGGGAGAAAAAGACAGGACACTTGTGACAACAACATTCTTTGTGACTGTTTTTTCTTAAAGCTTTGCTGTATCCTGTGCTACACAGGAACAAGACAAAATGAGAAGAAAGTGGTTTCCAAGAAGATAAAAAGCTAAGGAGAGCTTTTGGAGGTGTAATAGAACAGAGAAATACAAAATTGTAATTCAGGGTTCCTTTCTGGAAATGGATACATATCCCTGCCTTTTATTTTAGAAACGTGAAAGATTATGTCTTAGAATTAAAGGCAAACTAGAAATAAATCCACTCTCAAAATCTGAAATTTAGTATTTCATGATTTCAATCTTTCAATAAATAAACGTGATATGCTTTCTTTCAGACATCTAGTCAGGTGAAAATTGAATCTTTTCTGAAGAAAGATCAGCCAAAGGCTTAATAATGTCCCATATATAAGTTCAGCATTCAAATAAAAAATGATCAGGAATATCAGTATATAGTAACAGATGATTAAGAACTAATATTAGGTTGATGCAAAAGTAATTGGGTTTTTGCCATTACTTTTAATGGCAGAAACAGAAAAAAATGAAAAAAAAATTGAAAGAAATACAAGTATTTTCAAATAAAGGAGTTATTTTTCACAGACTTTAAAAGAATTACCTTTAAATTACTCAAATAATTGGTGAAAAGATACTAAAATTCCCCAGAGAACAGTAATCAATACACTAAATAGTAAAATAAAAAAACTTAGAAATAAAAATATAATTATTAAAATAAGATTTTAATAGATGGATTTATCAGTAGATTAGAGATATTAAAAAGAAGATTGACAAAGTGACAGATAGCTAAGTAGTAAATTTAGACAAAAGCATACAGAGTGGCAGAACCTTATGAGACACAAAGATGTTTAACATATGTGTAATTGGAGCACCTGAAGGAGAAAAGGATACAATATTTGAAAAAACAGTCTCTGAGAATTTTCTAAAACTGATAAAATAAACAAAGATACATATTTATGAAGCTTTATAAAATCCATGCATAAAATTGCAAATAAAATCACTTCTAGGCATTTTGTTGTTAAACTGCTGAATGCCAAAGGCAAATAGAAAATATTAAAACAGCCAGAGAAAAAGACACACATCGCTGTGAATAAATAACAATAAGAACATCAGGTGTCTTTTAGCCATAAGATTATATATTTTATTTTACTTTTTTAAAGGGCAACCTGGAATTCTCCACCTAGCAAGAATATCCTTCATTAAACACCTGTGAATTTCTGCTGCTCAATGTGATAGAGTAACTGGCATAAGATTCGCTTTCTGCCATTAACAGTAAACAGTAAGTTGGACAAAATATGAGTAATTGTTTTAAACTATCTGACAATGGGAAAGAAGCACATGAAGCTGCTCCCCAATAAAAAGGAAACTCATTAATTGAGCCCAATGATTACAATGGCTTTTTACTTGCACACCATTTTTCAGTTATAGCAAAGTGAGCTAGAATTAAACATAGTAGTGCTTAAGAGTTGAATAGGCAGAGATAAAATTTTACAGCAACTAAAGAGTTTGGAGTACAGAGTAGTTCACTGGAAATGAAGGAGTTATGTGGAGAGAAGTGAATCCAAGAAAAGTAAAGAATCAAAATTAACTCTATATAATTCACTACATTAACAGAATAAAGAAGAAAAATCAAGTGATCATATGAACAGATACATAAAAATTACTTGACACAATTTGACACATGCCTAAGCTCTTAGCAAATTAATAATGAAAAAGGGCTTTCTCAAACTGACAGGGTTTACTACAATAAGCCTTCAGCTAACATTATATTTACTGGTGAAAAACTAAATAATTTCCAACAAAGATCAGGCCAGGATCAAGGCAATAATGTCTGCTTCAATATTTCTATTCAGTATTGTGGGAAAGGTCTATCATAATTTTCTTCTAATTGGTCTTGAGATCTCCCTCTGCAGAGTTACTACAAATCTACAAGAAGTCCTTCTGAAGTCATGACATAGCTCAAAAGCTGATCTAAAGAAACTAATTTTTCAATGATTTCACATTTGATTGATTCAGTCCATGAAGCAATTTATGCCCCAGAGCATTATGGGAAACAGCAGTGCGCTAAATTGACAACCAATGAAACTTAACAGCTGAATGTAATCACGTAAGGAGATAGAGATCCCTGGCCAAAACCACTATCATCCCAAAGTGACTCTAGGCATATCCAACACTCTGAGGTACAACATCAGAGGCTGAACACTGTGGGTGAGGGAGGAAGTTTCCAATAAAATAATAAAGTCAGTAGGTAAATAAACAAACCATGACAAAACAATAACAGAGTTGTCACAATATATTATAGAGAGTTGTGGTATTCAAAATTGCTACTATATATTATCTAAAATGTCTAGTTTTCAACAAAAAACTAAGAGGTATGCAAAGGAACATGTACATTTTTTCTGTACATCAGAAAAAATCCAGGCAATAGAAATTCCTTGTGAAAGTAATCAGATGTTTGGAAGCTTTCAGTGTAACATTGAAGTCCTCCACTACTATTGTGTTGCAGCTATCTCATTTCTTAGGTCTAGTAGTAATTGTTTTATAGATTTGGGAGTTCCAGTGTTAGGTGCATATATATTCAGGATTGTGGTATTTTCCTGTTGGACTAATCCTTTTATCAATATATAATGTCCTTTTTTTCTCTTTTTTTCTTGTTTTTTTTTTTTTACTCTTTTTGCTTTAAATTCTGTTTTGTCTGATATAAGAATAGCTACTTCTCACTTTTGGTTTCCATTTGCACAGAAGATCTTTTTTCTACCCTTTTACCTTAAGTTTATGTGAGTCTTATGTATTAGATAAGTCTCTTGAAGATAGCAAATACTTGGTTGGTGGATTTTTATCCATTCTTCCATTCTACATCTTTTAAGTGGAGCATTAAGGCCATTACAATTCAATGTTAGTATTGAGATGTGAGGTACTGTACTCTTCATCATGTTAGTTATTTACTAAACACCTTGTTGTTTTCATTGTTATTATTTTATTAGCCCTTTGAGATTTATGTTTTAACAAGATTAATTTTTTAAGAAGATTCTATTTTGAGGTTTTTTTTTTGTTTTTTTTTTTTTAAGATTTGGAACTCCTTTTAGCATTTCTTGTAGCACTGGTTTGGTAGTGGCAAATACTCACAGCATTTGCTTATCTGAGAAAGACTATCTCTCCTTCATTTATGAAGCTTAGTTTTGCTGGATACAAAATTCTTGGCAAACAATTATTTTGTTTAAGGAGACTAAATATGGAACCCCAATCCACTCTGGCTTGTAAGGTTTCAGCTGAGAAATCTGCTGTTTATCTGATAGGTGTTCTTTTATAGGTTATCTGATGCTTTTATTTTTCTTCACAGATCTTAAGATTCTTTTCTTTATCTTGACTTTGAATAAACCTGAGGACTATGTGCCTTGGTGATGATCTTTTTGTGATAAATTTCTGAAGAGTTTTTTGAGCTTCTTGTATTTGGGTGTCTAGATCTCTAACAAGGCAGAAGTTTTCATCAATTATTTCCTCAAATAAGTTTTCCAAACATTTAGATTTCTCTTATTCCTCAGGAACACCAATTATTCTCAGGTTTTTCTATTTAAGATAATCCTGTATTTCTCAGACACTTTGTTCATTTTTAAAAAAATTCTTTGTTCTTGGTCTTTGTCTGATTGGGTTAACTAGCCTTATCCTCAAGCTCTGAAGTTCTTTCTTCTACTTCTTCTACATAAGGTCAACCAAGAAACAATGGAATTAAACTATGCCCTAGAACAAATGGACTTAACAGATATTTACAGAACATTCTACCCAACAACTGCAGAATCTATATTGTTCTCATCAGCACATGAAACATTCTTCAAGATAGACCATATAATAGGCCACAAAATGTCTCAATTAATTAAAAAAAATCAAAATCATGTCAAGAACCTTCTTAGACCACAGTGGAATAAGACTAGAATTAACTCCAGAAGGAAGCCTCAAAACTCTAACAATACATGGAAATTAAATAATCTACTCTTGAATAATCTTTGGGTTAACAATGAAATCAAGATGGAATTTTAAAAGTTTTGTTAACTGAATGATAATAGTGACAAAACTTACCAAAACCTCTGAGATACAGCAAAAATGGTGCTAAGAGGAAAGTTCATAACCTTAAATGACTATATCAAAAAGTCTAAAAGAGCACAAATAGACAATCAAACATCATATCTCAAGGAATTAGAAACAAGAACAAACTAAACCCAAACCCATGAAAAAAAAAAAAAGAAATAACAAAGATCAGAGCAGAATGAAATGAGATTGAAACAAACAAACAAAAACTACACAAGATAAATGAAACAATAAAACCCTGTTTTTTCAAAAGATAAATACAACTGATAGATCATTAGTGAGATTAACCAAGAAAAGGAAGAAGATCAAAATAAACTGATTAGAAATGAAATGGGAGATATTACAACTGAAATCACAGAAATACAAAAGATCATTTAAGGCTACCATGAACACCGTTATGCACACAAGCTAGAAAATCTAGAGGAGATGGATAAATTCCTGGAAACATAGATTCCTAGATTAAATCAGAAAGAAACAGAGACTCTGACCAGACCAATAACAAGCAGTGAGATTGAAATGACAATAAAAAAACTGCCAACAAAAAAAGTCCAGGACAAGATGGATTAACAACTGAATTATATAAGACATTCAAAGAAGAATTGGTACCAATCCTACTTAAAGCATTTCAAAAAATAGAGAAAAAGGGTATCCTCCTTAAATTATTCTATAAAGCTAGTATCATCCTAATACCAAAACCAGGAAAGAAAATAACAACAACAATTAAAAAAACTACATACCAATATCCCTGATGAACATGGATGCAAAAATTCTCTACAAAATACTAGCTAACCAAATCCAACAGCATATCAAACAGATAATACATAATGATGAATGGACTTTATACCAGGGATGCAGAAATAATTTAACATATGCAATAATACATCACATAAACAGAATTAAAACAAAAATCATATGATCATCTCAATAGATACAGAAGAAGCATTTAACAAATCTAGTATCCTTTTATGATTAAAACAAAAACCGTTAACAAAATTGGCATAGAAGGGACATACCTCAAAGTAATAAATGCCATCTATGAAAAACCCTCAACCAACGTCACATTGAATGGGGAAAAGTTGAAAGCATTCCCCCTGAGAACTAGAACAAGACAAGATTGCCCACTTTCACCACATCAATTCCCCACAGTACTGGAAGTCCTAGCCAGAGCAATCAGACAAGAGAAAGAAACAAAGGTCATCCAAATTGAAAAAGAGAGTCAAAATGTTGTTCTTCACTGATAATATGATTATATGCCTAGAACACTTTAAAGACTCATACCAAAAACTCCTAGATCTGATAAATAAGTTCAGTACAGTTTCAGGATACAAAACTAATGTACATAAATCAATAGCACTGCTATACACCAACAACTGCCAAGCTGAGAATAAAATTGAGAATGCAGTCCTTTTTACAATGACTGCAAATAAAATAAAATAAAATAAAATAAAATAAAATAAAATAAAATAAAATAAAGTAAGTACTTAGGGATAGACTTAACCAAGGAGATGAAAGATCTCTACAAGAAAAACTACAAAGCACTACTAAAAGAAATCATAGATGACAAAAACAGATGGAAACTCATTTCATGCTCATGAATGAATAGAATCAATATTGTGAAAATGGCCATACTGCCAAAACAATCTACAGATTCTATACAATGCCCATCAAATAACATCATCATTCTTCACATAAATAGAAAAACAAATCCTAAAATTCATATGGAACCAGAAAGGAACCCACAGAGCCAAAACAAGACTAAGCAAAAAGAACAAATCTGGAGGCATCACATTACTGGACTTCAAACTATATTACAAATCTATAGCTACCCAAGCAGTATGTTACTCTTATAAAAATAGGTACATAGACCAATGGAACAGAATAGAGAACCCAGAGATAAGCCAAATATTTACAGTCAACTGATCTTCAACAAAGCATACAAAAATGTAAAGTAGACAAAGAAAGAATACCTTATTCAAAAAATGATGCTGGGATAATGGGTTGGCCACACATAGAAGAATGAAACTGGATCATCATCTATTACCTTAAACAAAAATCAACCGAAGATGGATGAAATATTAACTCTAAGACCTGAAACCATAAAAATTCTAGAAGATAACATAGGAAACACTCTTCTAGACATTGACTTAGGCAAATAATTCACAACAAAGAACCCAAAAGCAAATGTTACAAAATCAAAAATAAATAAATGGGATCTAATTAAACTAAAACTTCTGCAAAGCAAAAGAAATTATCAGCACAGTAAATAGACAACCCATCAAGTGAGAGAAAATATTCTCTATGCATCTGACAAAGAATTATTATCCGAAATCTACAAGCAACTCAAATAAATCAGCAAGAAGAAAACAGTCCCATCAAAAAGTAGGCAAAGGACATGAATAGACAATTCTCAAAAGAATGTATACAAATGGCCAATAAACATATTAAAAAATGCTCAGTATCAGTAATTATCAGGGAAATGCAAATTCAAACCACAGTGAGATGCCACCTTACTCTTGAAAGAATGGCCATAATTTAAAAATTAAAAAATAATAAATGTTGGCATAGATGTAGTATAAAGAGAGTACTTTTGCATTGAGGTTGAACATGTAAACTAGTACAACCATTTTTGAAAATAGTGGGAAGATTCCTTTAATAACCAAAAGTAGAACCACCATTTAATCCAACAGTTCCACTATTGGGTATCTCCCCAAAGGAAAAGCAGTCATTATAAGAAAAAGACACACACTCATGTATGTTTATTGCATCACAATTGACAACTGCAAAAATATGGAACCAACCTAAATGCCCATCAGCCAATGAGTGGATAAAGAAAATGTGGTGCATATATACAGTATATATTATATATATATAATATGTATATATTATATATAATACATATATAATATATATTATATATATATAATATATAATATATATTATAACTAGAATATATATGGAAAGTAGGTGATGGATAAAAGACCACACGTTAAGTTCAGTGTACACTGCTTAGGTGACAGTACCAAAGTCTCAGAAATCACCACTAAAGAATTTATCCATGTAACCCAAAACCCCCTGTTCTCCTAAAATTATCATTTTTAAAAAAAAGTCTTAAAATTATCCATTGTAAATATGTTCAAAGGACTAAAGGAAGCCATCATTAAAATAAAGGAAAGTATTATGACAACATTATATTGAATAAAGAATATCAGTGAAGAGTTATAAGTTCTTAAAAGTATAACTATATAAAAATTGTGATAAAAAGTACAAAAACTGAAATAAAAATTCACTAGAGAGGGTGAACTATAGATCTGAATTATAAGAAGAAATAATTAGCAAACCTGAATCTAGATTGATGGAGATTATACAACTCAAAGAACACAGAGAAAAGAGGAAGAAAAATGAACAGAACATTAGATAAATGTGAGACATTATGAAGTGTTCCAATGTACATGTCATGGTGGTATCAGAAAGGAGAAAGAGAAACATGTAAAAAAAATTAAGCAAATAATGGAGGAAAGTTTCCTAACTTCTTGAAGAACAATAATGTACACATCCAAGAAGATTACAAACTACAGTTAGAATAAATGAAAAGAGAGATATACTCACACAGAGACACATAATAGTGAAATGCTAAAAGATAAAGATTAAAAGAAAATCTTGAGAGCAACCAGACAAAAACAACTGAAGTTACATGGGAACCCAAGTAAAATTAAGAGCTGACATTTTAACAAAAACATTGGAGACCAGAAAGCAGTGGGATACATTAAAAGGCTCAGAGAAACAAACCTTAAGAACAAGAAGTAAAAGGGCAGAGCAGATGTAAATCTGACTATATCAAATAATAGTACTAAATGTGAGTGGACAAAATAATCCAATTGAAAGTTAGATTTTCCATCAGCATTAAAAAAGCAAGATGTAATTGTTTGATGTTTATAGAAAACAATCTTCGGATTCAAGGAAAATAAAGATTGAAAGTAAATGAATGGAAAAAGGTATATTACGTAAAAATCCACCACAAGAAAACCATCATGGCTATACTATCAGACAAAATAGACCTTAAGCAAAGATATTAGCAGAAATAAAAGGAAATATTTTAATAACGCAAAAACCCATAAAGAAGACAATATAAGTATATATGTACCTAATAACAAAGGACCACAATATACAAAGCAAATATTGACAGTCTGAAGGGAATAAAAGAGAGTTCTACAGTAATAGCCGGAGATTTCAATAATGGATACAACAAGCAGGCAAAATATCAATAAAGATATAGATTTGAACAGCACTGTAAACCAATCAATAACAGGCATCTACAGAACACTCTGCCAACAGCAGGATATAAAGCCTTCCTGATGTGAACATTTTCCAGGGTAGATCATTTGCTAGGCCATAAAAATACCTTCAATAAACTTAATAGCATAAAAATAATAGAAATTATGTTCTACAACTATAATAGAATAAAATTAATAGAAATAGAAACTAGAAAACTCAAAAATATAAAAACATCATGAAATAACTAATGCTCAAAGGTGAAGTTAAAAAACACTTTATGCTTCAAGATGAATGAGAATGAAAACACAGCATACCAAAATGTATGCCCAGAAATAAGACTGCACACCTTCAAACATTTGATCTTCAACAAACCTGACAAAAACAAGCAGTGGGGAAAGGATTCCCTATTTAACAAATGGTGCTGGAAGAACTGTCCTATGTAGAAAATTGAAACTGGACTCCCTCCTTACACCATATACAAAAATTAACTCAAGATGGATTAAAGACTTAAATGTAAAACTCAAAACTATAAAAATTCTATAAGAAAACCAGCAATATCATCCAGGACATAGGCACAAGCAAAGATTTCATGACGAAAATGCCAAAAGCAAATGAAACAAAAGCAAAAATGGACAAATGAGATTTAATTAAACTAAAGAGCTTCTGCACAGCAGAGAAACTATCATCAGAGTGAACAGGCAACTTACAGAATATGAGAAAAATTTTGCAATCTATCTGACAAAGGTCTAACATCCAGCTTCTACAAGAAACTTAAACAGATTTACAAGAAAAAACAAGCAACACCATTAAAAGCCAGCAAAGGACATGAAAAAACTTTTCTGAAAGATGACATTTATGCAGCCAACAAACATATGAAAAAAAGCTAAACATCATTGATCATTGGAGAAAAGCAAATCAGGCTGGGCACGGTGGCTCATGCCTGTAATTCCAACACTTTGGGAGGCCAAGGCAGGTGGATCACAAGGTCAGGAGTTTGAGACCAGCCTGGCCAATATGGTGAAACACCGGTTCTATTAAAATACAAAAAAAAAAAAAAAAAAAAAAAAAATTAGCTGGGTGTGGTGGCACATACCTGTAATCCCAGCTACTCAGGAGGCTGAGGCAAGAAAATTGCTGAACCCGTGAGATGGAAGTTGCTGTGAGCTGAGATCACTACACTTCACTCCAGCCTAGGCAACAGAGGGAGATTCCTTTTACATTGTTGGTGGGAGTGTTAATTCCTTCTACCATTGTGGAAGACAGTGGCGGTTTCTCGAAGACCTGGAGACAGAAATACTATGTGACCCAGCAATCTCATTACTGGATATACACCCAAAGGAATATAAATCATTCTATTATAAAAATACATACACACATATGTTCATTGCAGCTCTATTCACAATAGCAAAGACTTGTAATCAACCTAAATGCCCATCAATGATAGACTAGATAAAGAAAATGTGGTACATATACACCATGGAATACTATGCAGTCATAAAAAGAAACAAGATGATGTCTGTTACAGGGACATAAATACATTTGGAAGCCATTATCCTCAGCAAACTAACACAGGAACAGAAAACCAAACACCACATGTTCTCACTATAAGTGGGAGCTGAATGATGAGAACACGTGGACATATGGGGAGAATAACATACTCTAGGACCTGTTGGAGGGTGGGAAGTGGAAGGAGGGAGAGCATCAGGAAGAATAGCTAATGGATGCTGGACTTAATTCCTGGATGAGGGGATGATCTATGTAGCAAACCATCATGGCACATATTTACCCATGTAACAAACATGCACATCCTGCACACGTTCCCTGAAACTTAAAGTAAAAGTTGAAATGTATCAAATATTGTATTTGAAATGGGCTAAATTAAGAAAGAAGAAAGAAATCAAATCAATAACTTGCCTGCCACCTTATATATGGAAAACAAAAGAAGAGAAAGCTAATTTTAATGCCAAGAGAGAAGAAAATAATAAAGTTTCATGTAAATATATGAAAAATAACAAAAAAATACATAAAATCAATAAAACCAAATGTTTCTTAAAAGATCAAATTTTTAGCTAAATTGATGAAGAGATGAATTAATAAATAAATAAAACTCAAATTAGTACAATCAGAACTAAAAAAAAAATGAGACGTTACTGCTAACTCTTGAAAATAAAAAGAATAAGGGAATATTATGAACAATTGCATGGCAATATATTAAATAAATTAGATAAAATGAACACATTCCTACAAAGATATCAACTACCAAAACTAACTCAAGAAGAAATTGCCTTTCTGAATAGAACTATAACTAGCAAGGAGATTTATTCAGTAACCAAAAACCTACCACAAAGAAAAGTCCAAATCTAAATGGCTTTACTGCTGAATTCTATGAAATCTTTGGAGGAAAAATAATATCAATTATTCACAAACTCTTCCCCAAAATAGTAGAGGATGGAACCCTTGTAACTCAATTAATTGCCCTGATACCAAAACCAGACAAAGACACCACAAGATAAGAAATCTACACCAAAATCTTTTAGAAATATGTATGCAAGAAAAATTGAGAATATTAAACCAAATCTGACAAATATTTAAAAAATTATGGATGATTATCAAGTGTAATTCATCTTAGCTGTACAAGATTGGTTTAACATCTGAATATATTATTATACTGTATCTATATCACAAAAAAATTATCTCAGTAAAAACAAATCATTTGTTAACATCCAACATTCTTTCATGATAAAACAATAACAAATACATTAAGAATGAAAGATAACTTCTTCAACTTGATAAAGGACATCTACAAAAATATACATGTAACATTATACTTACTAATGAAAACCTTGATGTGTTCGTCCCAAGATAAGACAGGAAACAAAAATAGCTGCTTTCACTATTTCTATTCAACATTTTACTGAAGTTCTAGCTAGGGGAATTTGGAAAGAAAAATAAATTAAAAGTATTTATTATACAAAATATTGGAAAATAAGATGTAAACTTACCTCTATTCTCAGATGACATGATCTTACAAGTTGGAAACCCTAATGCATTCAATAAAAAGTGATAAGAACTAACATATGCATTCAACAAGTTTGTAGAATATGTGATTGGTGTACAAAAGATAACTAACTGAACAATAATAATAACAATATATTGTGGGGCTTAAATAAATAAGTAATATACATATGATAATACCAAAATGATTAAAAGAGGATAAATGAAATTATACTATTGTAAGGCTCTGATACTATATGGGACAGGGCATAATATTACTCAAAAATAAACTTTGATAAGTAAAGTAAGTATTCTGTAAACTTGAAAACAATAACAAAAATAATTTTAAAGAGTTATAATTATTTTCTGCTTCTGATAAGAGTAAGAAATAAAATTTGTTCATAAGAATATTCTATTAATCCTATAGAAGGCATCAAATTTTTCTGAAAAGTAATCAGAGCACAGAGAGGACAGATAATAAACACATGATAAGAGGACAGCATTGATTCTAACCATACCAATAACCACATTAAATATAAACAAACAACAGACCATAGTTAAAAGTTGGGAATGGTCATTCTGGGTTTACAAAGAAGAATCCAACTATATGATGCCTACAAAAAACACATTCTAAATGTAAATGAACAAATAAAAATGATTAAAGTATTAAAGTCATAGTGAAGTGGTGGGGGGGTGTATTACAATAATATGAAGGAATTTAGCTTTCTGAGGAAAAGAAAAAAAATCCTCAGAAATTAAGGTCATTTTCTAATGGTAAAAGGTTAATTCATTAAGCAGTAATTATAAAACTGTTAAGAATTATGTACTACATAATACACCTTCAAAATTATGAAGAAAAAACTAATAGGAGCCTCTCAGCAAAATAAGAATGGAAGGGAACTTCTTTAACTTGACCAAAAAGAAAAAAAATTACAAAACGCTAATCTAACATTACACTGAATGGTGAGAAATTTGAAACTTTCTTGAAAGGATCAGAAATAGGCAAGGATGCTCCCTTTCTCCACTTCTTCTCAACATTAGGTTGGAATTTTTAGCTAAATCTTTCAGACAAGAAAAGGAAATAACAGGTACACAGGTTGGGAAAAAATAAATAAACTGTATTTGCTTGCAGATGATATGATTGTCTATGTAGAAAATTGCAAAAAGTCAACAACCAAGCTCAAACTAATAAAAAAAATTACAACAAATTTACAGAATAAAAAGTTAAAAGTTAATTGCTTTATTGTATACCAGCAATGAACAATTGAAATTTGAAATTAGGAACATAATATTATTTAAATTAGCCATAAAAATGAACACTTAGATATAAATCCAACAAAATTATGTACAAAATATATTTGAAGAAAACCACAGAAGTCTGAATGAAGAAATCAAAGATGGGAGAAATAAGTCGGGAGAAATTTCATGTTATGGATAGTGATATAGTTTGGGTGTTGTCCTTGACAAAATCTAATGTTGAAATATAATCCTCAGTGTTGGAAGTGATGCCTAGTGGGAGGTATTTTGGTCTTAGGAGCATATTCCTCATTGTTTAGAGCTGTCCTTGCAATAATGAGTAAGTCCTTGTGAGATCTGGTTGATTAAGTGGCACCTCCCTTTCCCACTTTTTCTTGCTTCTGCTTTTGCCGTGGAACATGTAAACTCCTGCTTTACCTTCCAACCTGAGTAAAAGCTCCCTGAAGCCTCCTCAGAAGCAGATGCTGGCACCATTCTTCCTGTACAGCCTGCAGAACTATAAGCCAATTAAACCTATTTTTTAAATAAATTACCCAGTCTCAGGTATTTTATATAGCAATGCAAGAATGGCCTAATATAGAAAATGAGTACCAAGAAGTGGGGCATTGCTAATAAAGACACCTGAAAATGTGGAAGCAACTCTGGAACTAGGTAAAGGGCAGAGGTTGGAAGAGATTGTTGGGGTCAGAAGACAAAATATGAGGGAAAGTTTGAAGCTTCACAGAGACCTGTTAAATGGTTGTGAGCAACATGCTGATAATGATATGGAAAGTGAAGTCCAGGCTGATGAAGTCTTAGATGGAAATGAGAAATTCAGTGGAAACTGGAACAGAGGTCGTGCATGCTATGCCTTAACAAAAAATTTCACTGCATTCTGTTCATGTGCTAGGAATCTGTGGAATTTTGAACTTGAGAATGATGACCTAGGGAACCTAGTGAAAGAAACTTCTAAGCAACAAAGCATTCAAGAGGTGACTTGGCTGCTTCTAACAGCCTAACTCAGATGCAGGAGCAAAGAAATGACTTAAAGTTGGGTTGTATTTAAAGAGGTAACAGAGTATATAAATGTGGAAAATCGACAGCCTGGACATGTAGAAAAAAAAAAAAAACATTTTCAGGAGAGGAATTTAAGCAGGCTGTCGATCAATCACTTGCTGGAGAAATTTGCAAACTAAAATGGAGCCAAGCGCAAATAGCCAAGACAATGGGAAAAAGGCCTTGAAGGCATTTCAGAGACCTTAGCAGAAGCATCCCCATCACAGTCCCAGAGGTCTAGTTGGGAGGAATGGTTTTGTGGGACATGCTCAGGGCCCTACTGCCCTATCCAGTCTCAGGACATGGCTTCTCACATCCCGGCAGCTCCAGCTCCAGCTTCAATCTGGACTCAAAGGGGCCCAAGTGCATCACAGGCTGCAGCTCCAGCTCCAGATGAGGCAAACAAAAAGCCTTGGTGGCTTCCATATGGTGTTAAGCCTCTGAGCATGCAGAGTACCAAAGCAAAGACTTGGCAGCCTCCACCTAGATTTTAGAGTATGGATGAGAAAGACTGTATGCCCAGGCAGAAGCCTGTTACAGTTACAGATCCCTCACAGAAATCCTGTACCAGGGCACTGCAGAGGGGAATTGTGGGGTTACAGTGCTCAACACTGAGCCCCACCAAGACAGTGCCTAGTGGAGCTGTGAGAATGAGGCCCAAGAATGATAGATGCACTGGCAGCTTTCATCTTTTGCCTGGAAAAGCCACAGGCATGCAGCAACATGTGAGAGGAACCACATAGGCTGAACCCTGTAAAGTCACAGGAGTAGAGCTGCCTAAGACCTTCAGAGCCCACCCTTTGCACCAATGTGCCCTGAATGTGGCACATATAGTCAAAGAAGATTATTTTGGAGCTTTAAGATTCAATTACTGCCTTGCTGGATTTTGAACTTTCACGGGACATGTAGCCTCTTTCTTTTGGTCAATTTATCCCTTTTGGAATGGGACGATTTAGCCAATGCCTATACCCCCATTGTGTCTTAGAAGTAAATAATTTGTTTTTAATTTTACAGGCTCATAGGTGGAAGGAATTTGCTTTGTCCCAGATGTGACTTTGGACTTTTGAGTTAATGCTGGAATGAGTTAAAACTTTGGGAGACTATTAGAAAGGCTTGGTTGTATTTTTTAATGCAAGAAAAACATGAAATTTGGCAAAGAGGGGCTGAATAATAAAGTCTGGATATTTGTCCTCACCCAAATCTCTTGTTGAAATGGATCTTCAATGTTGGAAGTTAGAGCTGGTGGGAGGTTTTTTGGTTGTGGGGGCAGATCTCTTATAGCTTGGAGCTATCTGTGCCATAGTGAGTGAGCACTCATAAAATCTAATTAGGTCTGTGACATCTCCTCCCCTACTCTCTCTAGGTTCTGCTTTCACCATGTGACATACCTGTTCTTACTTTATCTTCCACAATGAGTAAAAGCTTCCTCAGTCCTCCCCAGAAGCAGATGCTGGTGCAATGCTTCCTGTACGGCCTGCAGAACAGTGAGCCAATTAAACCTCAGGTATGTCTTTACAGCAATTCAAAAATGGCCTATACACATGGGAAGACTCAATATTCTCTTTCTTGTTTTTACTGTAACTTTTATTTTAAGTTTCAGGGTACATGTGGAGAATGTGCAGGTTTGTTATACAGGTAAATGCATGCCATGGTAATTTGCTGTGCCTGTCACCCATCACCTAGGTATTAAGCCCAGCATGCATTAGGTATTTTTCCTGATGCTTTTCTCCCCCCTCCGACAGGCCTCAGTGTATGTTGTTCCTTTCCCTGTGTCTATGTGTTCACATTATTCAGCTTCCACTTATAAGTGAGAATATGCAGTGTCTGGTTTTTTGTTCCTTCATCAGTTTGCTGAGAGTAGTGGCTTCCAGCTCCATCCATGTCCCTGCAAAGGACATAATTTCATTTCCTTTTTTGTGTGTACAGTATTCCATGGTGTATATTTACCACATTTTATTTATTCATTCTATCATTAATGGACATTTGGGTTGGTTCCATGGGAAGACTCAATATTTTCAAAATGTTAGTTATTCGTAACTTGATCTGTAGGTTCAAAGTGAACCCAGTAAAATCTCAGCAAGTCATTTGTTGGATACTGGCTAACCGAATATAATGTTTATATAGGAAGCAAAAGACTCATAATAGTCAATATAATGTTGAAAAAGAACAAAGTTTAAAGACCGACACTATGGATTTTCAAGACTTACTATAAAGGAAGTAATCAAAACAGGGTGCTTTGGTTAAAAAATGGACAAATAGGTCAATGGAACAGAATAAAGATCCCCGAAATAGACCTATAAAAACTAATCTTTGACAAAGGTTTAAAGGCAACACAATGGAAAAAAGGCAGTATCTCCAAGGAATGGTGCTGGAATAACTGGACATCCGCATGTTAAAAAGTGAATCTAGACAAAGACTTTCCATCTTTCACCAAAAAAACTCAAAATATATTATAGAGTTAAACGTAAAATGCACAACTATAAAACTCTTAGACTGTAACACAGGAACACATCTAAATAAACTTGGGTTTGGCCATCACTTTTTGTCGAACAGTAAAGGTTCAACCCATGAAAAAAATTAATAATATAGATTTTATTGAAATAAAAACTATTACTCTGCTAAAAACACTGTCAAGAGAATGAGAAGACAAGCCACAAACTTGGAGAAAACATTGCAAAAGACATATTTTGTAAAATACTCATTTGAAACAAAAAGAGCCTAGTCAACGTGGTGAAACCCCATCTCTACTAAAAATGCAAAAAATCAGTCAGGTGTGGCGGTGCACTACCGTAGCCCCAGCTATTCCTGAGGTTGAGACAGGAGAATCCTTTGAACCCAGGAGGCGGAGGTTGCAGTGAGCTGAAATTGCACCACTGCACTCCAGCCTGGACGACAGAGTAAGATTCAGTTTCAAACAACAACATAAAAAGAACCTTAAAACCTAACATAAGAAAACAAACATCCCAATCAGAAAATGGACACAATATTTGAATAGAAATTTCACCAAAGAAAAATTATAGATGAAAAACAATTGTATGAAAAAATTATCCATATATTTCTAAGAAATTGTAAAGTAAAACAACAACAAATACTACCCCATATCTATTACAATGGCCAAAATCCAGAACATTGACAACACTAAATGGTAGCAAGGATATGGAGCAGCAGAAACTCTGTTTGTGTGTGTGTGTGTGTGTGTGTGTGTGTGTGTGTGTGTGTGAGACAGAGTCTCTGTCTCCCAGGTTGGAATGCAGTGGTGTGATCTCAGTTCACTGCAACCTCTGCCTCCCAGGTTCAAGGGATTTTTCTGCCTCAGCCTCCCAAGTAGCTGGGACTACAGGCATGTGCCACCAAGCCCAGCTAATTTTTTGTATTTTTAGTGGAGATGGGATTTCACAGTGTTAGTTAGAATGGTCTCAGTCTCCTGACCTCACGATTTGCCCACCTCAGCCTCCCAAAGTGCTGGGATTATAGGCATGAGAGACCACACCTGGCCAGAACTCTCATTCTTTACTGACAGAAATGAAAAATTGTTGGCCATTTTGGAAGAGATTTTGGCCATTTCTTACAAAACTAACCATAGTTTTACCATATGACCCATCCATAGTGCTCTTTGGTGTTGGGCTTGGTGTCCTTGGTATTTATGCAATGGAGTTAAAAACTTACGTCTACACAAAAGCCTGTACCCAGATGTGTATAGCTGCTTAATTCCTAATTGTCAAAACTTCAAAGCAACCAAGATGTCCTTTCATGTGTGAATGAATAAATGAACTGTAGTGCTTTTATACAGTAGAATATTATCCAGCTCTATAAAGAGATCAGCTCTCAAGCCATAAAAAAACACAGAGAAGCCTTAAATTCATATTACTAAGGGAAAGAAGCCAATCTAAAAAGGCTGCATACTGTATGAGTCCGACAGTATGACTCAGGAAAAGGCAAAACTATGAAGACAGTAAAAGTATTACTGTTTTCTAGGGGTTAGGGTGATGAAAGGGATAAATAGGCAGAGAACAGAGGATTTTCAGGGTATAAAAACTATTTTGTATGACACTAAAATGGTGGATTCATGTCATTATATATTTGTCCAGACCCATAGAGTGTACAACACCAAGAGTGAACCCTAATGTAAACTATGGATTTGGGGTGATAATTATGTGTCAATGGGTCAGCTGATTATATGTCAGTGGGTTAATTGGCATGAGACATTCATAATCGGGGAAGTCATGCATGTAAGGAAATAGGAATATGTATGAACTCTCTCTGTATTTTGTGCTCAATTTTGCTGTGAACTTAAAATTGCTCTTTAAAAAGTCTATTAAAAATATGCAAACTAATAGGATCTCAAGGAAAAATAGACAGTTCCACAATTGTCAGATATTTCCATATATGTCCCTCAATAATTGATATCAACAATTTATAGAACAAGTAGGCAGAAAATAAGGATATCATCACTTGAAAATTGAAGAGGAAGAGAGACCTGTGCTACCACATCGTGTGATGCCCTGCACTGCCTCAAGAGGAAACGCTGTAGAGTCCCCACCAGCAAGAAGGCTCTCACCAAATGCAGGGCCTTTATCTTCTACTTCTCAGCCTCTGTAACTCTAAGAAATATGCTTATTTTTAAAATAAATTACCTGGTTTCTGGTATTCTGTTACAAGCAACAGAAAATGAACAAAGACAACATTTAATACCATATTAATTAAAATCCAATTAGGCTTTCTGGGAAACTGAGAGGCTGATTCTAAAATAATTATAGAAATACAAAGGACCTAGAGTATCCTAATCAATTTTGGAAAAGAACAAAACTGGAGGAATTACACTAGCTGATTTCAAGACACTACCGTATTGACATATCAATAGCACAAAACTGAACTTTCAGAGATAGACCAACACATATATGCTTAATTAATCTGTGACAAGATGCAAACATAATTTAGTCAAGAAACCAGTCTTTTAAACCAAAAGCATAGTAATAATTAAATATCCTTGAATATGATCCATGTGTTATTACCAAATCACCAAAGTGTATATTATGTAAAAATATATGATTTGATCCATATTTCATGCCATCTATACAGACTAACTCAAAACAGGTCATAGAGCTAAATATAAAACTTAAAATTTTTAAACTTGTACAAAAAAAGAAAGAAAATATTTATGACTTTGGGGTATCCAAAGAACTCTTATACATAATATCAAAAGTATAATTCATTTAAAATATTTATAAATTGAATTGTATAAAAGTGAAAAACTCTTCTGTTTGAAACACATTAGGAGAATGAAAAGAAAATCTACAGACTGAGAGAAAATATTTGCAAATCATGGAGACAATAAGGGCCTTATATTCAGATTTATGTATTTTTTAAAATTCAATTATACATAACCCAATAAAGTAGCAAAATATTTGAACAAACTCTTTATCAAAAAAGATATATGGGTTATAAAAAAGTATATATAAATATATTCAATCACAGTAGTCAATCTTAGTTTGTCAATCTCAGTAGTCAGAAGAGAAATATAAATTAAGACCACAATTTAATATTCCTGTACATCTACTGGAGTGTTTAAAATTTAAAACATTGACCATACAGTTAAGAAGCTGTAGTGTTGACGGAAATGTCCAATGGTACAACCACTTTGGAAAACAGTTTGTTAGTTTTTCAAAAGGTTAAATATTTCCCTATTACATGATCCAACTATTCTACTCCTAGATATTTATACAAGAGAACTAAAATCTATACCCATAAATAGAACTGTTTATAAATGTTTGTATTAGCTTATAGGTGATAGATAAAATCAGGACACAACTCAAAAGTCCAACATGATGTGAATAGATAAACAGACTTTGGTATAAGCACATATCTCTACTATGAAATAAAACAAATGGACACTAAAAGCACACAGTGTATTATTCCATTGATATAAAATAATAGAAAATGTAACAGAAATGTAACAGAAAGCAGATTAGTCATTATCTAGAGAGAAGATGTTGAGAAAAATTACAAAAGGGCTTAAGGAAACTTTGGGGGGTGATGGATAACCAATTATCTAGATAGTCATGATAGTTTCAAGTGTATATATATTTGTCTCAAATTATCAAATTGTAAATTTAAACTGAGCAGTTTATTTTCCCCCAGATTTATTGTGAACAGTTTTTATGTATCAGTTACACCTCAATAAAACTGATTTAAAAAGCAAAAACAAAGAAAGAAAGATAAAGAAAAAGAAAGAAAGAAAGAAAGAAAGAGAAGGAAAGAAGAAAGAAAAGAAAGAAAGAAAGAAAAAGAAAGAAAGAGAAAGAAAAAGAAAGAAAGGAAGGAAGGAAGGAAGGAAGGAAGGAAGGAAGGAAGGAAGGAAGGAAGGAAGGAAGGAAGGAAGAAAGAAAAACATTGGTGGCAAATATGTAAGTTCTTTAGCAAAACTGCAGGCTTGTAATATTTTGCACCAGGTAGATTCAAACGAAATAATAAATATATTTGAATGAGCATGAATTGAAGTATCAGAGGTATGATTTTGATCTAAAAGAACAAAAACCATAGCACATTTTGTGGGTCATTTTTAAGAGTTACTTTAATAATCTTTAATAATGATTTTTAAAGTGTTTAGTAATATTTGGGCACAAAGTAAAGGGAGGTTGGGAAAAAATGGAACATCATTTCTGATCCCAAATTTTTCTTCTTTCTGTTATCAAGATACAATAATAATTCACAGGTCTGATTTTCCACTTTTATTATGCGGCAAGTGTGATAAAGCCCTCTAGGAATATGGTTTTTCCTTCAACTTCAATATCATTTATACAGTAGATTAATTAACACTGTAAATAAGGAAATTCTAGCTGGGTGGTTTGGGAATAACATAGGGATAAATTTAGGCAGTACTTGGAATGAAACAAAATGAAATCAATGACACTTTACTACACAGACTTTTTTGTTCTATATGCAAATTCTCAAATAAAATTATGTTTAGATTTTTTTAAACTAACTATTAATAAAACAAGAAGTTGAAACATTAAATTGGAAACATTTTGAGGTCCCAGGACACAAGTGTCAGATGACTACTGGTACCTGATAAATAACCAGTAGCAGAAATTTATTAATAGTACTTTCCAGCCTTCCATTAAGCTGCCTACCACAACCTATGTTATCCCTAATATTTGGTAGATCAGCCTATTGGAAAATCTCTGTGTATTAGTCCATTCTCCTGCTGCTATGAAGAAATATGCAAGACTGGATAATTTATAAAGAAAAGAGGTTTAATTTACTCACAGTTCTGCATGGCTAGGGAGGCCTCAGAAAACTTACAATCATGGAAGAAATATCTCTTCCCAGAGCAACAGGGGAGAGAATAAGTACCACCAGGGCAAATGCCAGACGCTTATAAAACCACCACATCTCATGAGAACTCACTCACTATCATGAGAACAGCATAAGGGAAACTGCTTCCATGATTCAAAGACCTCCCACAGCATCCCACCTTTCACATGGGGATTACAGGGCTTATAACTCAAGATGAGCTTTTGGGTAAGGACACTACCAAGCAATATCAATCTGGCTTATCGCCATTATACAACAGAAGTCTCTACTTGTATAATGGAAATTAGTAGGAAAAAAAAAAAAAACATTTTCCAGTTTTTTTGATAACATGGACACTCCCCAAAATAAAGAATGTTCACAGTATCTTGGGACACAGGAAAAAACTCTTTCTTCCTTTTCTTTCTTTCTTTCTTTCTCTTTCTTTCTTTCTTTTCTTTCTTCTTCTTTCTTCTTCTTCTTCTTCTTCTTCTTCTTCTTCTTCTTCTTCTTCTCTCTCTTTCTCTCTTTCTTCTTTCTTTCTTTCTATCTTTTCAGAGTCTTGCTGTCACCCAGGCTGGAGTACAGTAGCACAATCTCAGCACACTGTAGCCTCGAACTCCTGGGCTCAACCAACCCTCCCACTTCAACCTCCCAAGTAGCTAGAACTACAGGTGTGTGCCACAATGTCCAGCTAATTTTTGTAATTTTTTTTTTTTTTTTTTTTTTTGCAGAGATAGGGTTTGCCATGTTGCCCAGGCTGGTCTTGAGCTCCTGAGCTCATGCAGTGCCCCCTGCCTTGACCTCCCAAAGTGCTGGGATTACAGGTGTGAGTCATCACACCATGGACCCATCTTTTTTTGCTATAAGTTTCATATCAATAAAGAAGCAGAGGTACTAGCCACAGAGTAAAGAGGCCCTTCCAAAACCAGGTGTTACACCTGAAAAGAAACACAAAACACAAGCCTGTTTCTGGGTCCTTTCCAATCAGAGTTCTGTCATCCTAAATTGGGGAATTCATCTAGCTCACTCCCAGAGAGGAAACTAATAATCTACTTTTACTTTTGTGGGGTTTTTTTTGGAATTGCCTTAAGGGAACTGAAAATACACGCAAATAGTTAAAACTCCTACTGAGGGTAAAATACCATTTTCATAGTTTATTAAGCATGATAAGATTAACACAGGTTTTATTTTTAATTCATTTGAAAAGAGATTTTTATTTGCCCTACCTCCAATCTCTCTCTCTCTCTCTCTCTCTCTCTCTCTCTCACACACACACACACACACACACACACACACACACACACACACACACACACACATACATATACACATATAGTTTCTCTTTGTAGAACATGGATATTCTTATTAGTTCATTCCTAGAGGAATGAAATAGTACACATATGACTCACAGCCAAGTTAGAGACTTAAACTCTGCAGAGATAATGAAATAATCATAAGAACAATTCATTTCAAGAGTTTCCTGATGTCCTTTTCGATCTGCAAGTGTATTCAAGCAAGCTAAACATGTAGTGTTAAATAAAGCGTTAAACCAACTCTAGCAATCACACATAAAGCTTGTTTAAAGCTGTTATTTCCGTGTAATATTTATGAATAGACTCAAACGAGGATGAATTGCCAACCAAACAAAACTGAGCTGGTGAATTATGCTCTGCAGTGTATGGAATCACCAGCTGGAAAGACACAGTCGCCCCATCTACCAGCTCTCCACTTTGGAGAGGAACTCCGTGTTCTAAGTGATTTGTTAGTAAGTGGATCAAATGCCAAATTCAATTTAGCTTTTAGAAATATCAAGTCATATTATTTGTTTTCATTTGGTTACATTTTCCTTTCCCTGTTGAACTAGAAGGCAAACATTCACCATTTTTTGTATACCATGTTGTTCTAGATGCTGAAGCATATGTTTAAGGTAGCTTTCAAATTTTCCAAATGAAATTATCAAAGCAGCACTCTCCTGATGCTCAAAAATCCCATATAACAACCTCTATATTCTATATTCTCCCATGGGTAGAAAGTGCCTAGAGAAGGTCATCATGAGGATGATCACTACACGATGTTGCCTAGGAAGTTTATGTCTTAGACTTGGAGATGTTGGTTTTTCTTTTCTTTTGGTTTCTCCTGGAAATGAAGATCATTCATTACCATGTGCTCGAGAAACTCAGAGGTTATAAAACGTTGGAAATTTAGATTCCTGTGCAAGAAACATATAGAGGGGGAAGACAAGGAGCCCTTGAACTGCCTGAGCCTTCTCCCATCTGGCTGATAATTTAGCACAACCTCAAGTGATGCCTTTCTTATTGTTCCATAGAGAAAGAGACACTTAGGCTCCGGTTTCTCTTCATAACGAATAAATCTTTCGCCTTTTACTTAAGAGTTCCATGGAAAGGAACAATTATGAGTTTACAACTGAATTTTTTGATGTCCTGCTTAGGTAGGGCTCATTATAAAAAAAAAAAAAGAGAGAGAGAGAGAGAGAAAGAGACACCTCTTTGTCCCTGGGCCATTGGTTCTAATTCTCCAAAGCTTAGCTTTGTGTCTACATCATATGCAAAATGTGTTTAAGAATACTACAACGCGGGGACGTTCTTCAAAGGGAACCCTGGAACCGAGTGTAAGTAAGTGAAACAGAGAAGATTTTACCTGATATGCTATAAGTGTTCTCCAAAATAGAAACAAGGTTCCAAACTTCCACGTTCTACCTTCCTTCTCACCAAGACAGGTGTAATTTCTAAAATAAGATCTGCTCTTATGGATAACATCTAGTATCTCCTGGTAGCATCTAGAATCAGAGACAGCTAAATTCACTCTGCTCACGCTGGATTCTGTCTCTGACTCTGGGCTGCTATATCAATCTTTCTGCATTCCTCTTTTCTCCTCTGTAACACTGGTAGAACAATAACTTGGAGGGTCATTATAAGGAGAAAATGAGCGAATAGAAATAAAAATTTCCTTCTATAGTGGCTGTCATTTCTGTAGGTGCACAATAAATGCTGACATTTCATCTTCTTGAACAAGTCACTCTTCATTTCCTTTTTTTTTTTCTTTGAGACCGAGTTTCGCTCTTGTTACCCAGGCTGGAGTGCAATGGTGCGATCGCGGCTCACCGCATCTTCATTTCCTTTTTAAAATTAAGGCTTCTGTTTTAATTGTAACTTGGAGGCTTTCTGGACCTAAAATCAGGCAAGAGTATGACTCCCTTGTCATCAGTATCATTTCCACAATACCATGCTCTCCCCAGGGTGTCTAACTATAGCAGAGGTCTGAAGTTAGAACACTTTCCCAAGGAGAGATTAAACACTGCATTCATTATGGCAGCTGGAAGGCTGCATTATTGCTTTTCCAAGAGGGAGAGATTTATGGCTGTACTTAATGAATGCTAATAGTTTTCTTATCAGTGGGTAGCAATACAAACATTTTTGTGTATGGTAAGGTTAAAGTAAACCCTCAGAGTACCCTTACAAAACTTGAAAGCTAATGATTAGTTCTTGACAAGTCTGGCTAATAACAGGAGTTCCTGGAAGGGCATACAGGCCTAGCGTAGCCAGAATACATTATTCTTCAGTGTTTTACAATTTTACATGTGTCCTCTCTGAACTGGGCTGTCACAAAAAATTCACATAACTTTTGTCCTTTTCTTAAACATCTAGGCAGTTGCACTCTTTAATCTGCGTAAACTGGTTGCTGGGTAAAGGAAAGCCAAAAACCTTTCTTAATCAGTTAGAAAAAAATATATTCATATAACTTCAATTTGCTTTGCAAATAGATACAGAGTCAAAGAATGTTTATCAGGCACCTACTATTTATGGAAAATGTTATTACACTCTTTCATATATATATATATATATATGGCATTTAATTCTTACAGTATCTCTGTAAAGTTTGGCTCCTGAGGAAACTGGAACTTTAAGAGGGCGTATGATTATCCAAGGTCACATTTGAAAATTTACATCTGACTCCAAGTCCAAATGTACTTGGCCCACGGTGTTTCACAGTACATTTCAAGGGCAGTTAGCCTGCTCTTCTAAGCAGGAGAAGGCCATGGTCAAATGAGGATGGGGATTTCAAATTTAAACATTGCCAAGAGTGATAGTTTCTAAGACGAAAGAGTACATATCTCCAAGCTAAAATGAATGTTTTATATTGATATACAATAAAGTCCTATCAATCAATTTGCACAAATTATATAATGAGATGGATTTTAAATAATGTTCTCTAACATTTAGTTATAGTAATAGCAGCTCAATAAAATAATTACATTTAATAGCTAGACTCAGTCTTGCTTAGTCTCTCTGACACCTCCTACACTGGTTATGATTTAAACCATGACAATCAAGTAATTCATGTCAAAAAGCCCATTACTCCAAAAATCACCCTGAGCCTAATTCCCTGAAACTTTTATGGCCTTTTCTTCTTTTCTTTTCAATAAAGAAATGAATAGGGAAAACAATAGCTAAATATGTATTCATGTAAAAAAGCTTAGCTTTCATTTCAAATATTTTCATCTCTAGTAATGGTCTACCTTTGGGGAAGTTACTCAGCTTCTCTAAACATGGTTCCTTTGTTTTTGAAATTAGAATAATGGCATCTACTTTCCAAGACTAAGTCTGGGAGAACATTGGTCAAATTTCAGTGTATGGGCTGGAAAATCTCTGCCAACACCACACAATTAATGCTTTTTTCCCTTTCTTGTGAAAGGACAAATGAAATTAACAAATCATGACTGATTTCTATTGTACTAAAGTGAGTCACTTCAAGAGCTGTGTGCAGCTTTCCCAGAAGATAAATTCTGCACCTTGTAAAAAATGGAACATGATGTCCCTTGTTAATGTTTAACGTTGTTACTGACTTCCCTGCACTGGAGGTAAAGGAGTCAGGGAGGAGCCTCTAGGCCGCCAATCATTTCTGTATGCAATCAGATCACAGTAAGGGTCAGAATATCTCATGGGTCACCTATGGTGGACAAAGTTCTGTCTCTCACCCAAACCCTCCTTCCCAAAATGGGCAAGCAGAAGGGCTGAAATCAATGTAGTTAATATATAAATATTAATTCTAATTTGTGCAGACATCAAGAAATCCAAGAAAAATCCGTTTGACTTCTCTTGGCTTATAAGGTCTCAAAATTTGTCTACAGCATTGCTCATTATGGTTCAAGGAAAAACTTCAGACAAAATACACTTAACAGAATTCATTTGAGCAACGAAGAATTTATTAATCCTGTGGTACTCAAAACTGGAAGAGGTTTCAGAGATCTCCACTCCAGCAGCCTAAGCTATGAACCTTTATAGGCTGAATGGCAAGTAAATAAATTATTTGATTGGCTACAGCAACGTGGTTGCCTTATTTGAATATAGTCTGATGGGAGTTTACTAGTTATACAACCAATTGGCTGGTTGGCTATTTGTGATTGGCTGAGGCTCATTTGCTATTTTTAAGTCAGCAACAAGAAATACCTCTAAGTTAAGTTTCAGCTGCTTACAGAAAGTTTAAGTTGCTTCAGTTTCTTACTGAAGTTGTCTTTGAGCAACACCTCATTCTTGCTCTAAATAAAAAATAAAAATACAAGAGTTACCCTGAATTACAGCATAATCTGAAAACAGAAGACATTTGCAGATCTCTTAGCTCTGTGAAGGCTTATAATTAGGCATGAAGAGAAAGGTAGTGGCTCTCCAGTTCTTGCTTGTTACTAAGGTGAGAGTGAGTGAATACTTCTTAGCACATCCAGGCACCATCTAACCAGCCGACCATGCTAGTTAAAGAGGCTTCTGTGGTTTAAGTCCTTAGCAGTAACAGAGTTTAGCTTGCTCTAACCTAACTCAGAGGACGTACTTCCAACTATGACATGATCTGAATGGATCAAATAAGGCGCTGAAATTTGTGGAGTCAAGACATACTGAAACTCTGTTTATCCTTTCCATCTCTAGGGACTTCGGCCACGAACTCAGTAACCAGAAGGTGAAAAGAACATCCAAAAGCACCTCACCTATCTCAGAGGTCAGCACAGGCCCCAGATGGTCTGTCAGGACCTTCTGACTTACATCATTCATTCTTTTCTATTTTTTCTGACACATCCAAATATGGTGGCAAGTAGCCTTTCATGACCACATGCAAAGATCATCACTGTCATTTGTGCAGCAGCACATACATTCACAACATGCTTTGGGAAATTTGAGTAGCTGTCAACAGCTGTCTCCAGCTGACTTTGCCACTTTAGACAGCTCCCTCACCTTCTCTGCCTGTGTTGTTGTTAGAAATGGATTAAATTTATAGGACCAGCAAGACTTTTGAGAATATAATCTGCCCTGCCAACCAACAGATTTGGAGAAAATAAAACTTCCACTGGCAGATAATAAAGTCAGAGTGCCAACTAAATTCATTAGAAAAAGTTTGTGTTTTGAAATCTTCCCACTCTATTTAAAAGATGGGAAGTTGTCATATCTTGAACTCAACTCCACTCACAGTCTTTTATCTCCTAATGAGTCAACCATGGTATTATTCTTGGAAGTGGAGTCATTTTGGAAGTGAAGAGAAATTATCCTTGTATGTGTCAAAATTTGTCAAATATCTCAAAATCTCTGGGAATGAGAATGGCAGAGACATTAAATGCAAGACAAATATAGAAACTTGACAATAAAGCCCCTTGAGTTGCAAATCTTTTGCCTTCATAATCTGCCAGAACTCACATTTTGGAAGCCTGAGATGCTGCGGATATAATAATGAGAATGCATTCTGCTTGTTGCAAGAGAAACTTGTGTCACCATCAGGATCTCACTTCTGTCTCTAACCCCACTTCTCTTGCCCAATTTAAACCTCCAGAAAAAAACAAAACAGGGTCAGCAGAATATGCTCGGTTACATTGTCCAATTTGCAAATTTCCTTGAGGTAGAAACTGTGTCCAGATTAGAATCTACACGCCCAAGTCTCCAGCTCATGTCAAGGTGCTTCCTGTCTTTGTCCAGCAGCATTCATGGAGCCTCTTTGAAGAGGGCAATGTCTCCAGGCTGCTGAGAGTACATAAACGCCTGTTGTTTTACACAGGCTGGGTGCCGGATTGGGTGTAAACCTCTGCATTGCATAAAGGCAGTCTGATAATAACAAATTGCTTTGTCAACCGCAAGAGATAGTTATTAATGGAAATAATAACAGATTATATCAGCTTTGCACACTACAATCACAAGGAAGATCAAAGCAAACTAATATTACAAACAGTTAACAGTGAAGACATGCTAATGAGATAAAAACCACTTTCATCTCCCCCTTCCCAAATGCACCACTGGGATAATTATTGATAACACATAATGTCATTTAAACATGGACAATATTTTTAATACCAAAAGTCCAGCCACACCAATGAGGCTTTTTTTCTGTTAGGTAAAATTGTTTTCAGTGTTTTCTTAAAATAAAACTGCTTAATTGCATTTCGCTGGTGTTATAGAAATACATGACTATGAATCATCCGAAGTGTTCTCAGCTGGTTTAAGCTAAACTCACGTTGCCTTTGGTTGTGACTACAAACATCTAAGCAAAGAGCTATGTCAGTTTAGTAGTAATTGAGAGAGGACACAGAGCCTGATAAACCCCTCCCTGAATTGTCATTTAAGAGTATCACTATCTTAGTATTTTTTATATTTACCCAATCTCCTCACCAGCAAGTCAGCCCTTTTCTTCTTTGAAGCACTTTACAAATAGTAGTGAGTGTCAAGGCCATTCTCAGGAGGTAGCAAGATATTTTTATTACCTTTTCTCCTATATAGAAAATGCCAAAAAAGATCACTGACCGTGGGTTATTTTATTCTTACAAAGTCTTAATTTGAAGTTTTACAGTCAAATTATTGTATCTGCATCATTCTCTAATAAGTATCATTTCATGATAAGCACACAATATTTGGGTGTTAATTTATATATTTTAACAAGGATTTTAATAATCCTGACCATAAAATAGAAAGGTAAAAATGTTTAACATAGACTGAAAATAGCCTGCTAAGGACTCCTTCTGTCATAAAATCCAAAATGGGGGCTGTAGACTGATCTTACCTCCCAAGGAATAAAGACCCTGAAACCCAATGGGTGAAAGTGAAAAGTCATAGATTTTAGCCCCTGGATACATCATTTGCTTATTTTAGGAACTTAAAAATATCATTAAATATGTTTAATTTCAAAAATCTTAATTTTTTTGATTTGAGGAAAATAATTCTTAACCTTTCTTCATCAGAGTATAAGGATAAAAGATTTCTCCTTGTACACTGTAAAACATGCTGTACAAACAACTTTATGATGTAACATTATTTATGAATCATAAGAGTCACCATGTTTCAAAAGTAGCTTATTTTTACTTTCAATACAAAGTGGAGTAGAGAACATGTACAGGAGAAAACCATAAATATTTCTGGAAAATGGAAAGCAAGAGAATTCTCAATGAGGGACAGAATCAGAGTGAAGGGAAGGAATCTTAGTAAAAAATGAAACCAGATGGCTGCAGAGGAGGTGAAAGTTACTCTTCTAGGCCTAGTTCCAAGGACATTCCAAGATCTATCCTGGAAGGTGTAGGGAACATGACTGGCTTTATGTAAGAAAAAAGATAAATTGTAAAGCTTATACTACATGAAATATTTGGGCCACACTTCTTATCTTCTCTCCTCTTTCCCCCCTCAGTCTCTACCTATACAGTGAGACACGCTACAGTGGCACTTCCCCATAGAAAAATGTAGACATATCAAAAGGATACGGGAACTTGTTTGAAAGCCAAACACAACAATTTGAGCATCAGAGTAAATGATTATAGCAACAGATAATAGTACCTGGAAAAAATAGGAATGCATGAGCCTACACCAAAATTAATAACTAAGTAAGTAAACAGAGAAGGGAAATGTCTACCACACAGTAAAATGTAAACTAATATTAATGAATACATTTGAATCTTTCTTCATTAATCTTAGAGTGCAAAAGCCTGGCAGACCATCTTAAACATATGATAAAACTTCATACCACATGTCATTGTGTGTTTTCTGCTGTGGGGCACTAGGAGGAACACAGCATCACTGTTGTGGTATTTCTATTACAGCTACCTAATCAGGAAGAAACAAATCCACAAACCTCAGCTAAGAGGCCTTCTACAACATCATTGGCCCATGCTACTCAAAAACGTCAAGGTCACAGAAGGCAAGCAAAACACTGCACTTTTTTTTCAAATTGGAGGCTATCAGAGAAGTTTGACAAGTAAACAGTACACAGAATTTTGGATAGCATCTAATTCTTGAAGGGCATTTTTGGGGCAAACAGCAAAATTGAAATGGATCTTTGAGTTAGAAGGCAATATTAATCTTAATGTTGATTTTCTGATTTTGATGATTACACAGTGGTTTTCTAGGAGCATATCCCGGTTTTAGGAAATATCTACTGAAGTACTAAGGGATAATGATGACCCAGGTGTGCAACTTACTCCCAAGTGACAGAGTAAAATAGCAGTATGCATAAATAGAGTAATAAGAAAAACGTATCAAGATGTTAACAGTGGTGAACCTGGGTGTTATGAGGTGAATTGTGTCTCCGCAAAATACGTGTTGAATTTCAAATCCACAGTGCTTCAGAATGTGACTATATCTAGAGACAGGGCCTTTAAAGAGGTATTTAGGGTTAAATGAGATTATCCAATCTAACTGCTCTTTTTATAAGCAGAGCATATTTGGATACATAAAGATACATCAGGCTGGGCGTGTTGCTCACCCCTGTAATCTCAGCACTTTGGGAGGCTGAGGCGGGCGGATCACCTGAGATCAGGAGCTGGAGAGCAGCCTCGTGAAACCCCGTCTCTACTAAAGATACAAAAATTAGCCGAGCGTGGTGGCACGCGCCTGTGGTCCCAGCTACTCAGGAGGCTGAGGAGGAATTGCTTGAATCCAGGAGGTGGAAGTTGCAGTGAGCCGAGATTGCGCCACTGAGCTTCAGGCTGGTGGCAGAGTAAGACTCCGTCTCAGAAAAATCTGAGGCACAAGAATTGCTGGAACCTGGGAGGCGGAGGTTGCAGTGAGCCCAGATCACATCACTGTGCTCCAGCATTCCAAAAAAAAAAAAAGAGAGAGAGAGAGAGAAGTGGGCACCCTGAAGAAAGACCATGTGAAGACACAGCGAGAAGGTGGCCATCTTCAGGCCAAAGAAAGAAACCTCAGGAGAAACTAAATCTGTAAACACCTTGATCTTGGACTTCCAGCTCCCAGAGCCCTGAGAAAATAAATTACTGTTGTGTAAGCTACACGGTCTGAGGTATTTTGTTATGACAGCACTAGCAAACTAATACATTCCACACTGAGTATACGAGCATTCTTTGTGTTTTTACCTTTATTAAGGTAATATTCACGTAAAGTAAAAATGCACACAGATCCTAAAGTGTAGAGCTTGATGAGTTTTGATATATATTGCTTTTTTCACATAGGATCATATGTTATAAAGTGATTTTAATCATTCAGCAATGTGTCTTGGACACTGTTATCCACCTATCACATTCTTTTTTATCTGTACTGATATTACTTCTGATTTGAAAATCCTAATTACACACGTTTTGGGAATACAACATGTTGGTTTGGTACATCTACACAATGTGCAGTGATTAAATCAAGCTAATTAATCTATCATCTTGCTTACCTATCATTTTTATGGTGAGACATTTCAAATTTATTCTCAAAATTATTTTGAAATGTACATTATTAGTGACTACAGTCACCCTATTCCTACTGTCTATCTCAAAGTTTGTATCTCTTGATCAGAAGCTCTGCATTCACTCCCTCTCTGCCTTTACTCCCAGACTCTGGTAACCATCACTCTACTCTGTATTTCTACCAGTTCAACTTTTTCAGATTCTACATGTAAGTGAGATCATGCAGTATTTGTCTTCCTGTGCCTGGCTTATTTCACTTAGCATAATGTTCTTCAATCCACTGATAGATGCTTAGGTTGATTCCATATCTTGTGAAAAACATGGCACAAAACACACCACAAAGAGGACATTTGTGTTATAGTATGAGAATTCAGACAAGGCAGAGCACTGCTTCGTTTTACCTCAGCTGGAAACATGTGTGCAGCTCAACTCAATTTTTTGCAGCTCTGCACATGTCCATGAATGACTGAGAAAATATAACAAGTATTGATTTGGGGGCTACAAAGAAATTTTAGCAAGTAGGCAAATTTGCAATATAGAATTTTTGCAAATAATGAGGTTTGGCTGTCTGTGTGACATATTTTTTTCAAAGCAATTTGGCTCAGGCTTCAGTATGGCATGATGTTGAAGACTTGATGAACTGTAAGATTTTAAGTGATAATGGACGTCATTTTTATAGCTCAAATTATAATAAGTCTGTAACTCATGTCCTTTACATAAATATAATGTTGGAAATACTATTTCTTGATTTTTAATGTTAAAATCTAGATACAGACAAAACGCAAGTGTCTTAACTAAAATAAAATATCATAGAATAGACAATGTAACTTCTATCTCACAAAAAAATTAGGTAATTGGTGACAGAGAGGCAGTTGAGGAAAAACATGAGGGGTTCAACAGTTCTCATTTCACCTACTTGGGAGTCAAAATAATTTACAAATTTCCATTTTTAAAATCTTCCATTTAGATAATCTGATCAATTATCCATATGAAACAATTATACAAGCTGAATAAAATATAATTTAAAAAATGTTTAAAACACATCAATGAGTTAGCAAGAAAATAAGAATTATATAGAAGCCAAAAACTAAGTGAAAGCAGGAATCTGGCAGAAATCATTAGTGCACCGAAGCTGGCTTTTCTTTTAAGGTCATTTATTTAAAATGATCAACCTTGATAATGATCTTCAAAGCCTGGCAAGGCACAGAGAAAAATGATATGGAGCCCAGGGCTAAGGAAAACAGGACTATTAAAAAAACACACACACACTCAAAGGCTGAACTCAGGAAGTTCTGCATTTTGTGGGTCTCTGAAGCTTATACAATTTTTAAAGCTTTTTAAAATTTTTTAACTGACACATAATAATTGTACGTATTCATGGGACACATAGTTGTAATATAGACCAGATAAGGGTAATGAGTATGTCCATTATCTCAAACAATTCTTATTTATTTGTGCTGGGAACATTTAGTATCCTAGCTGTTTGAAACTATATAGTACATTATTTTTCACTCTGGACATTCTATAGTCGTAAAGAAGCAATTCTCCCACCTCAGCCTCCACAGTCTCTGGGACTGCAGGCACAAGCCACACCTCCAGGCTCAGAATTCATACATTTCCAATGGTAGTACAAATTGCTACTTCCACTTTGGAGAGCAATTTGTTATTACTTGATAAAGAAAACGTGGATACCTTAGGATTCAATCATTCAACTCCTAAAATAATGGTTTTCAAACTACAGGTGTGATAGTGGACTGCACAATAAACTTAACGGGTAATAACTAGAACTTTTTTTGGGGGGATAGAGTACAAAATGGCAACATTATAGGTAATAAGCATAGGTATGATTTCACGAAACATTTTTACTCATGTATTTGTGTGTGTGTGTGTGTGTGTATACTGGAATTGTAATATGAAATGTTTTACTTACTGTGAGTGATGTTTAAATGACTGAAAAAATACTGCCCTAAAGCAGGGAATGGCAAACTGTGGCCTTGACCAAAGGTAGGCTGGGGATGTTCTTGTATGGCCCATGAGCTAAGGATGCTTTGTACATTTGTGAGTGATTGTAAAGAACAAACAGAAAACTAATAAGAACATGTAACCGAGACAGGGTGTGGCCTGCAAAACCTAAGATATTTACCATTTGGCTCTTTACAGAAAAAGTTTTCCAACATCTGACCTAGAGAGGTTGTGTGTAGTCTCAAGAAGGGCTATGTGTAGAGGAGATTAGAAATCATGCTGTATCTCATACATACATTTTCTTTCGGTTTTCGTCAGTATTTAATTCTTGTGCACAAGGAGACATGTTCAAGAATATACATTGCCGTGTTGTTTGTTTTAGGAAAAAAAACAATGGAATTAATGCAAATACACACAAAACAACAGAATGGATATGTAAATTATTTTTTCATATAAAGAAATTCTATGTAACTGCAAAAATGAAAGAATTATAGCGATATGTAAGCACCTCGATAAACCTTGCAGAAAAAATCGAGCAGAAAAAGCAACTTGCAGAGAAATGCATTCAATATAAGTCTATGTATGCCAAGTTTAAAAGCATGATAAAGTAAAAAATATATTATTTAGAGTTATAAATATGCATAGAAATATAAACCAAACAAAAAATAATAAATGTATAATTCAAAATAGTTCTGAAGGAGTCAGACAGGGAGTGGGATAGGGGCTATGTGTAGAGGACATTAGAAATCATGCCATATCTTAAACATACATTTCCTTTTGGGTTTTCTTTAGTATTTAATAAAAAGGATTTCAATAAAAAATGTTAAAATGATCATTGAGAAAAAAATAATAAAGTCAAGTAACTAAAACTGGCAGGAGAAGAAAGAACAGACTGTGTGAGGGACACTGATTTACACAGGCCAAAATTCTTATCTTTTGCACCAAAGAACATAAAAATGACAAATTAAGAAATGGAGGAATAAAGATTATATTTTTAGATGTGGTAACAAGTTCTAGAACCAAAAGCAGAAAGAGCTAAAAGTGGTTATCTCTGAGATGTTGGACTAGAGATGGGGAAGTTTGGGCAGAAGAATTTTCTGAAATTTCGTAAGCTTCTATTATTTTTAAACCATCTGCATGCATATGTATATACTATATATAATATAAAATTATGTGTGTACATACAGCTATATAAATACACATGGTTTATATATATATATGATATTATCATTATTAAAAGTTTAAAAGCAAAAGAAGTATCTCATTAAATGCTCAGATTTAAAATTAACTTGCCTTAGGCCTTGAATATTAAATCTTTCAAGTTTGAATCTATTTGATGAAAGCCCCCTATGGAAGGAGTTTTCTCAGATCCTCATCCCTGCGTCACCAAAACATTATCATCCTGTAAATTAGAAGTTCAATGTTACTTTTTTCACACAGATTGACCTGCAGTGTTCCAGTTCACAGTAAATTCTGTCCCTTCTTTACACTCCTGAGTCTTCTTTCCAGCTTGTTTAAAGATGTTTCATTTTCTAACTCAAAAAATATTATTACCATAAAAATGTCTCATTTTGGTTATCAGATGTTAAACCACTTGAAGACTCTGTTTAATTAATCTTTGGATAACCCCAGTTGACTTGTGTTATGCATTGCCCATTGGAGAAACAGAAAGTTTTGTGAAATTAATTCTTTGAGCATGATCCTATTCAGGATAGATTTACTAAATTTCATTTTGAAAGCCATAGCTCTATAGAAATATAGCACACATACATGCACACATATTCACATACAGACAGTGATACACACACACAAACATGTTTATAAGCAGGTATGTGTATATATATATCTATACAAATATAAACACACAAATATACACATGCATAAACGTGTGTATTTGTATGTGTAAAATAGCAATTACTGTGCTTTAATAGGAAACTTTCGATAGGTAAAGATTGTTTAACAACTCTTTCTCTACCAGGAAAATCAAGAAGATTGAATAAATGAAAATGAATGTAATTTGGATGAGACTATGTGTGGCCCTTCCTTGAATGATTAATTATACCTCTGGCTTTTCATTGGAGAGCAGTATCTAGTTTACATTTTTTAAAGACTATTGACGTCATAGTTGAAAAAATATTCAACAGAGACTTCTCTTTCTTTGGAATTATTTTAGAGTAGTGACCTGTAATTTCACAGAAAAGAATGACTATATGTGGGGAAAATAAATAGCATCACTAAAATAAAACATGTAACTGACTACTTTCAAAAGCAAGAAACGTCATTTCTAATCTTTGAAAACAAGCTACAAAGAGAATTCCCAAATACCCGTTTTTCCAAGGATGAAAACACATATTATATAACGCATCTTGATAATTCACGTGTGTACAAATGGTACAATATCTTTTTTCTTAAACAGAAAACCCAGGCTGAGTGCAGTAGCTCGTGCCTGTAATCCCAGCACTTTGGAAGTCCAAGGCACGTGGGAGGATCACCTGAGGTCAGAAGTTCAAGACCAGTCTGGCCAACATGGTGAAACCCCATCTCTACTAAAAATACAAAATTAGCTGGGTATGGTGGCGTGCACCTGTAATCCCAGCTACTCAGGAGGCTGAGGCAGGAGAATCACTTGAACTCAGGAGGTGGAGGTTGCAGTGAGCCAAGATCATACCATTTCACTCTAGCCTAGGTAAAAAGAGTGAAACTCCATCTCAGAAACAACAATAACAACCACCACCACCATAAACAGAAAACTCAAAAAAGCCAACATTTTACTTAGGCCCTTGCCACTGCTCCCCCGTGCCCAGTGAAAGAACTCTTCTCAGAAGAACTGTCTCTGCCTGCTGTTTCCAACGTCTCTCCTCTATTTCTCTCTTCTGTAAATTCCAGTGAGACTTTCACATCACTCCTACAGCAGCAGCTCTCTTGAGGTCAGCAAGGACCTCAGCAAAGCTGAATGCATGGCCAGTTCTTGGTCAGTCCTCCCCTGCCTGCCAATCAGCAGCCTCTGTCACCTCTGAGGACTCCCAGCTGGAAAAGCGTCTTCCCCTGGCTTTCAGATTCCTATCGCCTCTTAGCTGTTATACAGCATCATCTCCTCCTTCTCATGTCCCCAGCCTCAAATCTAGAGGCCCTCAGAACTCTTACTTGAGCTCCTCTTAAATCTCACCCTGTCTTAGCTTAGGGGTGTTTGGGGGATGGATACTATGCCCTTTGTGAATGCCCTAATTGAGGCCTTTTGCTTTTGGAGCACATACATCTTATCTACCAGCATGCCTCAGGAGAAGACAGAGGTGGGGGAATTTATTTGACTTGCTCCCTCCATGTGGGATCTGCTTAGGGCTGCAGCTTTCTTGCACTGGGGACTACAGATACAACCCAGTGGCCCTCTTCTCACCTCTGCCCTCTATCAATTTTAGCAAATGTTTTTCTCCCTCATCTCTTTGGGTCTAAGGGAGATTATAGCTCATACTCTCACTAGCCTTGGAATAGTATACAATCTACTTTGTAAATACTGTAAATACTTTATTATTTTGTTCTGACCTTACATTGTCCAGTTTAAGTGTGGTATCTGTTTCTTACTAAGGGACTGACTGATGCTGAAGGTAATCCGTTTTCAGTACTATATAATATTTCTATTATATGAATGCACAAAAATTATCCATTGAGCTATTAATGTACATTTTATTTTCCTTTTGAAAAAGTTTTCCTTCTGTAAAAATTGCTGCTATGGTTACACATTTGTATCATTTCTATACATGTACAAGGTTTCTCCAGAGTATACATCTAGTGGTGCAATTGCTAGATTACAGGGTATGTTTGTTCATCTTTTAAGATTGTATCAAATTGCTTTCAAATAGTTGTATCTGTTTACAATCTCACCAGCAGTGTAATAGACTCTATATTGCTCTGCAAGGTCAATAGTGATACTGGGACACTTTAATTTTTAGTAAATATTTGGTTTTAAAATGTTATCTCATAGTTATGATTTTTATTTCTTTGTTTTACCAATGCAATTGAGCATTTTTATACATATAGTGATGACTTGAGTTTCATAATCCAAGAGTAGCCTTTTATATTCTTCTTCTTTTTTTTTTTTTGAGACTGAATCTTGTCTGTCTGAAGTGCAGTGGCGTGATCTTGGCTCACAGCAACCTCCACCTCCTAGGTTCAAGCAATTCTCCTGCCTCAGCCTCCCAAGTAGCTGGGATTACAGGCATGCATCACCATGCCGGGCTAATTTTTTTATTTTTAGTAGAGACAGGGTTTCACCATGTTGGTCAGGATGGTCTCGATCTCCTTACCTCGTGATCTGCACACCTCGGCCTTCCAAAATACTGGGATTACAGGAGTCGGAGTCTTGCTCTGTCTCCAGGCTGCAGTGCAGTGGCCTGATCTCAGCTCATTGCAATCTCCGCCTCCCCAGTTCAAGTGATTCTCCTGCCTCAACTCAGCCTTCCAAGTAACTGGGGCTACAGGCACACATCACCATGCCCAGCAAATTTTTGTAGTTTTAGTATAGACGGGGCTTCACCATGTTGGCCAGGATAGTCTCAATCTTTTGACCTCGTGATCCTCCTGCCTCAGCCTCCCTAAGTGCTGGGATTACAGGCATGAGACAATGCTTCTGGCCTGCTTTTTATATTCTTAGATTACTTTTCTACTGAGTTGCTTGCTTTTCAAATAATTTACCCTAAGAAATTATTTACATATTCTACATATGAACCATTTGTCATTAACATATGGCAAGTATATTCTCCTAGTTTTTGTCTTACCTTTTCACTCTGTTTATGCTCTATATTGATGAACAGAAGTTCTTACCTTTAATGTAGTTATATTTATCAGTGTTCTTTTGTGGTTTGTATTTTGGGGATTTTACAGTACTTTGTGCCTATATGAGATTATTCAAATCTGATTAATATGAGATTACTCCCATAGTTGTCTTCTAAATTCTTACAGCATTGTGCTTCACATTACAACCCTCGAGTCATGTGGATTATAAAATAATAGTAAATAAATACTACATCTCTGGATGTAATCTCCATTATATGTTAAGTTCTGGCATGTCATTTCCATCACATTTTAAGTTTCCATATAAGTGTCTCTTTCTGTATTCCATTTCATTGCCAACTTGTCTGTGATTCTTAATAACTCATGACAAATTGTAAGAGATAAAAAACAGACTTTTTTTTTTCAGAATGGAGTCTTGGCACTTCATTCTTCGAATAAATTTTAGAATCACCTTGTCAGGTTTAATAAAACTCATGTAGGTTTTGGGTTGGAATTGTATTTAATCAATGTGTCAGTTTAGAGTGAATTAATATTTTTACTATATTGATTATTTCTACTTATTAACATATCTCCCCACTTATTAAGGACTTTAAAAATATCTTTTACTATGATTTATATTTTTCTATATCACATTAACCTCAAATATATTTAATCTTAGGTTCTTTATTTTTTGTTAGATTTAATCTTAGGGTCTGTATGTTTTTCTTACTTTTTACAAAATTTTTCCTAATATAAAATGGTGCTTAGATCATTATTTTGCTACTGAACTTAAACATGTTAAAATTGCTAATTTTTTTAGTTCAAAATATCTATTTGTTTTGTGGTTTTTTTATGTTTTGGGGAGTTTTGACTTCAGTTTTCCAGGAGTATAGTCATACTGTCGGCATTTAACAGTCGTTTTTTTTAAATTCCTTATTTTCAAATGACTTTTTAAAATATTAGAACCATTTTTATGATGCTAAATAGAAGTGATAATATTGGTCATTCTTATCTTTTCCTTGCATTTTAAGAGAATGTTTTCAATGTTTCACCATATTGTTAAATTTTTTTTTTACAGTAAGTGCCTTTAATCAAAAAAGTTCCTCTTATTTTTTCTGTTCTTAAAAGAATTTGAAAATGATTGACAATATCTGTATTTTCTATTTCTAGGTTTTTAAACTACTGCTCCATTTATTTGCATTCTTAGCTTATTTTGTTAATTTCCTATTAAGAATTTTCTCATTTTACTCATATTTTTTATTTGTACATAGTTCTGTGTATTATTGTTCTTTAACTTTGGGTGTATCTGTCCTTGGGGACTTTTTTAAAGTTTTTAGTACCGGTTATTTGGTTGACATGGTTTGGGCGTTTGCCCCCTCCAAATCTCATGTTGAAATGGGATTCCCACTGTTGGAGGTGGGTCCTGATGGGAGATGATTGGATCATGGGGACTGACCCCCTCATAAACAGTTTAACTCCATCCCTTGGAGATAAGTGTCTTCTAGCTCAGTTCACACAAGGTGCAGGATCTGGTTGTTAAAAGTGTCTGGAACCTCCCCACTTCCTTGCCCTTGCTCCTGCTCTCACCATGTGACACGCTGGCTCCCTGTAGCCTTCTGCTATGATTAGAAGCTTCCTGAGGTCCTGCTACAAACAGAGGCCAGCACAATACTTTCTGTAAAGCCTGAAGAACCGTGAACCAATTAAACCTCTTTTCTTTATAAATGACTCAGCCTCAGATATTTCTCTATGGCAAGGCAAGAATGGCCTAACACATATGTCTTCTCTGTTTTCATTTTGATCAGTCTTGCTTGAAATTTGTCTATTTTATTAGACTTTGCAAAGCATCAGACTTTGGTGTGTAAGCTCTATCCATTTTTTCCGTATTTTCAATGTTATTAATTTCTGTTTTTAACTTTAATTCCACCTTTCTTCTTGTTTCTTTG
Source organism: Alouatta palliata (assembly GCA_004027835.1). Lineage (NCBI taxonomy): Eukaryota > Metazoa > Chordata > Mammalia > Primates > Atelidae > Alouatta > Alouatta palliata. The sequence continues at coordinate 106,975 of PVKV010006133.1, forward strand.
GTTTTACTTTATTGTTATTGATCTCTACTTAAATTGTTCCCTTTGTTCAATACATTTATGTTTTCTATTACAGGTATTTAAACTTGTATTTTCTCATTATCATTTTAGCAGAAATGCCTACATTTAATAGATAGTATTTTATAATCATTTTGTTCAATGTTTCCAGTTTTCCAAATGTTTTCTGTTTTAAATTATAAATTATTCTAAAATGTGTTTTTCAAAAATGTTCAATCTTGTATTTTTAAAATAATTGTTGTCACAGATATTTATTTGTGAGATGACTAAGTAATATGTTCTGTATGATAATGATTCTTCAATTTAAAAAAATAATAATCCATGCACATTTGAAAAGAAAGTATATTTCCCAATTACCAGGTGCAGTTTCCCCATATGTCTTTGTTTTTTCTTCACATAGTTTATATCCTTCCCACTTTTTGCCTGCTTGTTTTATTGATTCCTGAGAAAGGTGTGTTAAAAATTTCTTGTATAATGGTCAATTTAGCACTTCCTCCTGGCAATTCTGTAGAGTATTGCTTTGAAACTATAAAAATATGCTATTGTTATGTGCAAGTTCAGAATTTTCCTGCTGAATTTAATCAGTACAGAGAAACCAGCTGAAATAATGTCTTTTATTACAAATTGTCTTCTGTTTGATATTAATATACCAGGAGGATCTTTCTTTTTATTAGTATTTTCATATATATATATATATACACACACACACACACACACACACACATACATATTTTAATATTCTACAAGCATGGGAACTTACGTTTTACATATGTTACTCTAAGTCATATATAAGTGGATATTTTTCTACAGATATTTTCTACTCTGATTAGCATTGCCTTTTAACTTGAGAGCTATGTCAATACACATTAATGTAATTACTAATAGATTTGAATTCATTTTCACTCTTTTTTTTTTTTTAATATATATACTTTTTATTGCATTTTAGGTTTGGGGGTACATGTGAAGAACATGCAAGATTGTTACATAGGTACGCACATGGCAGTGTGATTTGCTGCCTTCCTCCCCATCACCTGTATCTGTTATTTCTCCCCATGCTATCCCTCCCCAACTCCCCACCCCCTGCTGTCCCTCCCCTTTTTCCCCCCGACAGACCCCA